>LPNX010737968.1:301804-369224 GCA_001517045.1 Pseudotsuga menziesii
ACCGAGGAGTCACTTCTCCTTAGTAGGTGCTCATTTGCACAAGCTAGGGGTAAAACCCTAGCTACAATTCATAGTAGAGAATTACAAGCCATTAAGGCATGCATTTTCCACTATCATCATACATTGTTAGCAATTCCCCCCTAAGGTTGAAATGCATATGTTTATTATTAAGGGGTTTTTCCTTTAATTGCCTTGCATGTTCAAAATTGGAAAAAATTGCCAAAAATAAATTGAAGTTAACAAATAGTGCAAGAAAAAATATTAAATAACACTCCCAATTGTAACCTAATAACAACCTAAATTCCTGTTATTTAAACTATTGGGAACACAAATGATTGGATGAAGTGGTATTATGGTGTTGGCTTATATCTTTGTGTGGGAAAAACCATAGAACCCTGTAGGTACTTGATGTTGTTGCAACTGCTTCCCCAAAATTTTGATATTTTAGGACCCTCCATATATTTTTTTTCGAAAGCATACTTAAACTAGCTTTAACTCAAGGAAGTCCATCTTGCACACTTATGTTTTTCAAAATTTTGAGCAAAATAATTTTTGGCTAAGTAAAAATTACTTTTTCCCTCCGACATATTGGAGCTACTTGGCAAGTTTCTCCGATGTGTTAGAGTAACTCGGCCAGACGCTGTAAAATGGTTGGATGGACCACAAGAAGGTTTTCACATTCGTCGTCTCGTCATAACTCAAATAAACTTGTTGACACTGTCGGAATTAACTCATGAATCAATGCTGAAATGGTAGGAGGAGTTCGGTAAGTGTTTCCTATGTTAAAGGCTTCCTAGTTTTCGTTGCAACTCAAAAATTTATGTTGATACGGTCGCATCCAATGTGGCATGACTGATAGGCTGAGTGTCAGCAAATCTAATCAGAGGAACCTGGCGAGTTGTCACCGACACGGACGGAAGGGACTTAGTTTTTTTGTTGAAATATTCAAAAGAACTCACAAAGTGTCACCGATATCGTCAAAGGTTTTCAGAGAAAATCATCGACATTATCTACAGTTACTTTTCTTTTCGCGATGATCAACAGTGTATCGTACCAAACTGCATTTTTCCACCAACCGCATTTAATTTTCCAACCGTTTCATTTAGTGATCTAGCGACCAAATTAATGACCTTTTGTTCATTTTTCTATATAAACGGGTGAGTTTATTTGGTTTTTATCCCACGAAATGTTGTTTATCAACGAATTCAATCATGGAAAGACATTTGGAGCCATTACATCCATCCAGTCCCATAGCTTTTCAGTTTATCTTTTATAAGAGTAAATATTTTTGATTTATAGTGTGGTAAATGTACTGTAGTTTTTCGAATTAGGGTATTCTCCAATTTTTCCTATCTGTTTTAACCTGCATAGATGGTATAATTTTGTTTGCGGTGTTGTTGTCGTAGTTCAGGTTAAAGTTGTTTTCGATTTGCACGAGATAAAACCCACTACCGATCCAAGTCATGCCCAAGTGTACATTGGGGACAATAGTTGACTGAATGAGTCGAGAACCATTATGGAGGAAGCTTAGGAAAAGAACAAGGAAAAGAGGAAATACACTATATCAACAGAAAGTATGCACATAAACAATATGCAAGAATTCGAACCAATTTCTATTATTACTTCGTCTCTATGAAGGTTCATTGATTGTTAGAATAATGTACATGTTTATATAGAATTCCAAGATGCTTGGGTGACTACCTGTTACATTCAGTTACAAGAAGTTATAACGGTTCGTAATTTCAACCATCGCAGA
This sequence comes from Pseudotsuga menziesii, assembly GCA_001517045.1. Classification (NCBI taxonomy): domain Eukaryota; kingdom Viridiplantae; phylum Streptophyta; class Pinopsida; order Pinales; family Pinaceae; genus Pseudotsuga; species Pseudotsuga menziesii. Next base: position 303,561 of record LPNX010737968.1, read on the forward strand.
TGAAAGAGAGTCAATATGTCGATGTTCGACAGGTGCCGACAAGGAATGTCAAGATGTTGTATTTCGAGTACAGAATCTGTCAAGATTCGTCGAGGTCGATTGTGTCAAGTTTTGGACTTGTCGAAGCTGATGTTGATCCTATCGAAGCAGTTGAGTAGTCAAAGTAGTCAAATTTATAAGGTTTTTTTAAGTTTGACAACATGCCAACTATTGGTTGGAACATTCCTCCTTCCTTAAGAAACAATGGTATCCATTGTGTATTCTTTCAAGTGAGGAAACGTGTTGGATACTTTAGTAGAAGAGTACCATTTTCCTTGCATGGGGAGTTGTCTAGCTTTAGACATGTGAAACAAGGGAATGGAGTTCGTCCTTATATGGTGTATGCATTGTACCACAATGGTGTCACAAAGAAGAGGTTCCTGAACATCTAGATGGATGTCTTCAGGTTCTGTTGTCTGCAAGTCATTCTGTTTCAACAATGGTGCATGGTATGGTCGAAGTAGATATACATTGAAAACTAGATGTAGGCCAAGGTATGCAGGAATTCCAAGATAAAAATCATTTTCTCCAATATTCTTAAGGATACTGTATAGACCATATCAAAAAGGTTTCAACTTTCTGCGTGGATCAGTGAAGCACTCATTCTTTAGATGTAAAAGACCTAATCCCCAAATTGGAATGGTGGAGGAATACGATTCTTGTCGTGTTGAGCCTTAGATTTTTCATTAGCTTGTTGCAACATTTCCTGTGCTTGCTTCTCGATCTTGTATATTTGATCTCTGAACTGCAATTCTTTCTCCACTTTTCATCCTTCGAAGTCGGTTCCATTCGACTGTGTCGAGGAACTGATCAAGTCGATAGGCATTGAGGGTTGAAATCCATAACAGATCTCAAATGGACTCTTTCTCGTAGAACTATGTTGAGAATGATTCTATTTGTGCTATATGTATGGAAGGTTGGAATCCCATGTTAAATGATGCTTGTGGTTGTACATGCAGAGCAATTGTACTACCAAGCGATTTACAACTTTTGTGTGTCTCTCTGTCTGCAAATGGAGGGATTTCAATAAAGAAAGTATCGTGTCGAGCTATTGCCAAAGAGTTTTCCAAAAGGTGCTGAAAAATATAGCATCTCTGTCAAAAATAATGTTCGTTGGGAGGCCATAATGTTTCCACACATGTTCGAAGAAGAGATGAGCAGTCTGTTGTGATGTTGTAGTCTTCTTGCATGGTATGAGGATAGCCATCTTAGAAAATATGTCATCTACTACTAAAATCCTGTCATGTTGATGTTTGGTAGTAATAAATCCCATCAAGTAGTCCATAGAAATAGATTCCCATAGTAGACTAGGAACTGGAAGGGGTGTATTATGTCCTTGTCATTGATTCGACGGTTTAGCAATGGCACAAACCACACAGATTGAATGTACTTGTTGATGTCAGATTTAAGTGAAGGCCAGTAGAAATAATTATAGAGGATAATAAGTTCTTTTGTGACTCCAAAATGTCCTGCAGTCTTGTTTTAGTGTGCATCCCAGATGAGCTTCTATCGGTGCTCACCATTCGGTACACAAAGATGTCCAAGATTGTATAGCAAGGTGTCTTTCAGGAAGTAGTCGGTAGTAGACAACATGTTGATCTAGAGCTACCGATAAATTCCTGAGAAGTCACAATCTACCGAATACAATTGTGGCCAAGTAGTGGTGTCGTAACCTTGCATACTCATCACTGTAGATAGTATAGTAATGAGTGGTCGGTTGAGAAATTGGCTGCGACATTGGATTTTCCTTTTCTATACATAATTGCCAACTAAAACTATTGGAGGTAATTAATCCACTTGAGTTGTTGGGTTTTCTATATTTTATACTGGGATGGAGAAAATTGCAAAGGTTTATGGTTAGTGAGGATTACCGTCTCCTTGCCAAGAATGTAGTGTCTCCATTGTTTAAGATCTTGCACAATGGCATACAGTTATTTTTCATACATTGAATACCTTCTAAAAATGTCGTTGAAAGTTTCAAAATGAAACGAGAGTGGGTGACCTGACTGAGTGATCACTACACCGAGAGAATAGTCTGATGCATCCGTATCAATCTAAAAAGGATGAATCAAGTCAGGAAACACAAGTACTGGTGCACTACAAAGCTTATTTTCGAGTTGTTCAAAATCTTTTTGGTGTGTCGGTGTCCATTTGAAGACAGTTTTCCCATTTCTTTTATTCAACAGATTCAAAGGCCATGTGATGTGACTGAAGCCAAGTATGAATTGTTGATAGAAATTCCCCAAACCAAGAAAACTTCTTATTTCATGAATGTTTTGAGGAATGGGCCAATTTTTAAGGATCTGTAGTACTTTTTCTGGGTTGACATGAATTCTTGCAGAGTCAATTACATACCCAAAATATTTGATGTTGGTCATCACAAATGAGCATTTTTCCATGTTCAGATATAGTCGATGTTGTTGGAGAGTTTCAAAGACTTGTCGAAGTTGTCTGACATGTTCTTCCCATGATCAATTGAAAATCAAGATATTGTCAATATAGACAATGACACACTTGCCGATGAAGGGTCGTAGAAGGTCATCCATATATCTCATGATGGTTGTAGGTTCATTGGTTAAGCCAAAAGGCATGACTAACCATTCAAACAATCCTTCCTTGGTCTTGAAAGGTGTTTTCCATACATCAGTGGACTCGATCAGAATTTAATGATATCCCCAATTGAGGTCGAGTTTCATAAATAACTTAGCACCTTTCAGGCTGTCGATGATTTCATCTATCTGTGGAAGAGGGTATATGTTCTTTGCTGAAATTTTGTTGAGATTCTGATAGTCGATTCATATGAGCCAAGTCCCATATTTCTTTGGAACTAGGATGACAAGACTTCCATAAGGAGAAGAGATGGGGTGGATATGGCCTTTATCAATCAAATCCTGGATTTTCCCGTGAATCTCTTCATTCTCGAGAATGGATCTTCTGTAAACATATGCATTAGGTAATGAAGAACCAAGAACAAGTTCAATGGAGTGTTTTACTTGGCAATGCAGAGGTACTCCGTTCGGCTCTTGAAATACGTTATGGTATTCCTCAAGAATTTTGTTGATTTATTTATGTTGTTGAGAGATACATTGGTCGGTGATTCGACTCATTGTTGAATTCTTCATGGAGTGTTGAGGCTTTATCATAATTAATGAAAAAAAATTAGCATGATTGATAAGTTTCTCTGTTTGTTTGGAATATATCATAGCAACCGTTGATGTGGTTTGTCTCTCTGGTATGTTGTACCATTGATTCTGGATTTTGACAATCACCTTCTGAGGTCGTGATTGATATGTACCATGCCAATCCCATAAGTAAGGTTTCCCAAACAAGGCATCAGCTATGGAAATTGGTGCCACATCACAAAGTACTTCATATTCAAAAGGATTAATGAAGTAGGTGAGTCTACATTGGCATGTGATTCTTAGTTCCTGTCCATCCTTCATCCAACCAATACTGTAAGGATGCGGATGTGGAGTGGTGACAAGACCTAATTTCTTCACCAAATATTCAGAAATGAAGATCTTCTAGATACCATTATCCACAATCATATGTAATGGATTTTTCTGAACCCATATCCGTGTATGGAACATGCATTCTCGATCCTCCTTGTTGACAAAAGTCGAGGATGGCGGAGTGGTTGAGGTCAAAGACAAGAGGGTTGCTACATTTGTATTAGATTCTACCAATATTCTATTGAACAAGTCAGATGTCGACAATTTTTCAAAAAAAATCTTCCAAGCTTTGCATTCTAACGTGTCATGCCATGCTGAATTGTGATAATCACACCATTTTTAGTAGGATCTTGTTTGTTGCGATACCTCCTTTCTTTCTAGAAGTTATTCTTTTGATGATCAAGATTTGGAAAAGTCGGCTGAGAAGGGTTCTTTGAATTGTCGGAGTTGAATGATGACTTCTTGTCAGATATTCAACCTGTTGGCTTGTTTATGAAACATCCTTTTCCTTTTTGTTTGGATTCAAGCTTGCTAGTGTAATGAAATGCATCTGCAAGCTTACTAACAGACAGAAACCCCATCTCTTGGTGAATATATAGGGATAGACCATTGATTTACTTCAATACAAGTAATTTTTCTTCTTCTTAGACCCCAAGTCTATCCATGAGTTGATAAAAATCGCCAGTATAACTCTGCATGGACTGATATTTCCACTGCCTTAGTTGATGCCACTTCTTATACTATTGTTCGAGATACTTGGGTAGGTAAAACTCCTTTCGAACATACTCGACAAATTTTACGAATGTATTTATGGGGTTGCCTTATTTTTCCATATTTGTCGATAAATTTTCCCACCACCAGTGTACGGAGGTTGACATCTTTAAGGATGGAATGGTGATATTTTCTGCTTCAGAGAATTGATTCATAGAGTAGTATGATTCCAGTTGTTATACCCAATTGTCGATGCATTCTTTGTCAATATTTCCTTCAAGATTTGGTATGTCTAGATTCATTTTCACTTTGAAGGGGTTGATCTTATCGAAGTGAGGTCACGTCAAGGATTATATGTAGTTCGAAGAAAATCGCATGATAATCTCGCTGAACTGGGAAAAAATTTTGGTCTACTGGCGAGTCGGTGCTCTTTATATGAGTTGTTTTGTCTCGTCAGTTTCATGTCTATTGTCTACTTCTTCGGCCATCTTTTCTGAAGTCAAAGGAAGTGTATGCTTGTTTTGTTGAGTTTGTGGGCGTGTTTGAATAGGCATAAGTTAAATAACTTCTATGAAAGTGTTGATATAAATTAGGCTCTAAACAAGATCAATATCTAATGCCAATGATCCAAGTCATGCCCAAGTCGTGCCGAGGTGCACGATGGGGACAACAGTCAACGAAATGAGTTGAGCACTATTATGGAGGAAGATTAAGAAAACAACAAGGAAAACATGAAATACACTATATCGACAAAAAGTATGCGCATAGACAATATGCAATAATTGGAACTTATTTCTATTATTACTTCTTCTCTATGAAGGTTTGTTGATTGTTACAATAATGTACATGTTTATATATAATGATGAGATGCTTGGGTGACTACCCATTACGTTCAGTTACAAGAAGTTATAATGGTTCAAAATTTCAATCGTTGTAGGTGACAGAAAGTCAATCTATCGATGTTCGACAGGTGTCAACAAGGCATGTCAAGATGTTGTATGTCGAGTGCAAAATCTGTCGAGATTTTTCGAGGTCGATTGTGTCGAGGTTCATTTTTGTCGAATCTGATTTTGAACCTGTCGAAACATTCAAGTAGTCGATGTAGTCAAAGTGTTATACTTTTTTGAAGTTTGAAAACATGCCAACTGTTGGTTGGATCAACTACGGTTTATTTTTTATGCCGAGCTTGGCCTCACGGTTGATTTCATGCCATAGATGGTAAAAATAAAACCTCTTTAGGGTGTAGAGTTTTTTTGGACCGATTGGATTTTTATTCCATCCTTCATGGAGATTTCTCTCATGGTTGTGTTATTTTCCTCTTGTTTAAAACTCACCCGGAGATTGATTGCTCCTTTGAGTTTGTTAGGAAGGAGTCGTCGACAAGGCATTTTATCAAAGCTCCAGAATGCTCTATTTTTATGGATGTTTTAGACCCCGTAGACTCAAAGAGGATAGAGACAACCAGGAATTGATTAAAACAAATTATCCTCTACTTGTACGAGTCTCCATCAATGTAGTATATTTAATAAAAGGGGTGATCTTCAGTTGCTTACTACGCAAAATCAATTGCATAATCAATATTTAGGAGGATATACGGAGAGAGGAAGAAATGGAAGGAAGGTGTGTTTAAGGAATTATATGAACATGCTACCCTTTCGAACCACCATACCCAACAGTGGGAGGAGGAAGGATAAGAAAGGCCCCGTATCCATACGCAATAGAGGATAAGTATGCAACACTTAATACACATTGAGGAATTTTACCCTAGACCCTAGAACCTATAACACTTGGGAATCTTGGAATGGTACTACCTCAACTGGTGCATGCAATTACAATGCATTACTTACAATGCACCTGAGTACCATCTCCATTACATGTAAAAAAATTCCCAGTTTTACTTCACAAAAACTAGAGGATTACAATGTTTTCAAAGATTCAATTTTCCACCTTCCAAAATTTTGAGATGAGTCGTTGCAGTGATATAATGCATTCACCTAGCTCTCTTTTCACACCTTCACCTTTAAATAAATTCATGAGTAGAAGCCTCTTTTCCTCAACAAGTCTGAAGTTAAGAAATAAAGGGGTTGGGAATTGAGCTTGTGACATTCATAAAAGGGACCGAAAAAAATTCTATTATAGGATTCTTAACACTGTTACAGAGCTCAAATTTATCTTTACTACTTAATGGTGTAGTCTATGCCTCCATTAACATGTATAAGAATCAACAAACATTAATAAACTTGAAAGTGAAAATTCATAATAAAACATACAATAAGGTGCTTACTTACAACATTATTTTGGAAAATTAATGTTGTTTTAAAATGAAGACGGATAATTGGAGGGGCTACCTCCATACTTTTGATATAGGATAGCAACAGGTTTATGGCTTACACAGTAGCATATACACATGTGATGATAGGTTTTCAATTGATTTTTTGTGCATCCTTTTATCAGACCACGAGTTCATTAAATGATCAAGTGACTTCGAATGGAACACTTCTCTCCATACTACACAACTGAATTTTGAATGGCTAGAAATGGATATGTAACTATGGTTTTCCTCCCAATTCTAACACTGGAAAATGGTTGCATTTTTTAGGTCCGATGTAGGTTTTTCTGAGCTCAATTATACACATATTAGTTTTTCTCAATATAGGATACCTCAGTACAATGATGCATGTTTCTTAGTATTGAACTCTTTGGGTATTCAAAATATTTGTTGTATTACTAAATCACTTCTAATTATTCTCATGTCCATATATCATAGGTTCTATTTTCACCGAGAAGGATTACCTTATTGAGAACAAATTTTAAAACAACGAATTCACACAATGCCTAAGAAAGGTAGTAAGAAGAAGGAAAAGGAAAGTGAGGCAGACTCAAATGTGGAAAGCATCTCGAGCACCAGGACGGAAACTAAATTTGAAGATACCAATTCTATCATAGGAGTCGCTCCAGAATTCATGTGGGGAGAACTCTCTTAGATGATCAGAGATCAAAACATCCTGGACACGAGTCTCGAAGAGATGATCATATACAAAAACAAAAGAAATTTAGGCACCACTAAAGCTGCTACGCACCCAAATCTCTTTCCTTTCTCAGAGTTTATTCGGTGAATTTTTCCCCAGATGAATCCCAACTCGAGGATTATCTCTGACTTTAAAGGGGAGGAGTTTTCTTCATTAACTCCAACCTACATAACATTGTCCTACAAGTTACCTCTTGCACATGTTATGATGAACAATAATTGGATCAAAGGGATAAATATTTATCCCTTGGAATATGCAAAGAGAATGGTAGTTCTAGGGAAATAGTTGCGCCAGAAATCAAGTGGGGAGTATGAGTCCCAAATCCTACGGACCCCATTCAGAATCATAGGCTTGATGTTGAACAAATGTTTTGACTGAGACAATGGAACCTTGTATAAATTGAATTGGGTTCCTCTAATATATCATATATCCTTTGAAAGCATGATTTTTAATTGGGCGAACATCATATTAGACATCCTATCATCCCTTGTAGCAGCTGCAAAGGAAGGTATGACCCAGAAGAGGGCTGAGTTTTACATGTCATTTCACCGTATTGACTGCATTTTGTACAGGAACCCATTTGCTAATCTTGGGTGCATTTGGACACAGAATCAGGCTCCTATTTATGTTTATTCCTCTCTATGAGATAATTTTCCTCAAAGAACCAAACTGGATGTCCAACAACACAATGTATGTTATAAGAGAGTATGGAGATTAATATTTCTCGCAGGAAGGCATGCACCTTAGAATGTATGGATGTTCCATGGCTCCATCCCTTCTGCCAAAGTACACTACGGACTATGTATTCCACAAAGAGAATGTAAGGAAAGTGTTCTTAAATGGGGTCAGAAAGTTCATGCATTACATAAAGAAGGAAACATTCCCCCCACTGCACTTCTTCATCGGAGATAAAAATTCTCCAAGATAAAAGGTGCCGGTGATTTTGTGAAAGAGATGGAGACTTTTCATTTTGGGAGAAAATTTTTCAGAGAAATGATAGCAGAGGAAAGTTCGCAGAACATTGCACAGTCGTAAAGATACATTATGAATACTTAGATTTCTTCAACAGGGATGAAGAGGTATTCAGAAGGGATAAAAATCTAACTAAGTTAGGAAAACACTTTACAAAGAAGAGTGGTGCAAGTGGAATCAAAGACAGCATCACTACTATGGAAATGAAGCTGCAAAAATAGAAAGAAGAGGTCTTAAGATTGCAAAAGGAAGAAGCAGATAAAAGGCAAAGGGAAGAAGTAGAGAAAAGGAAAGCAGAAGAAACCCAGAGAAAACAAGAAGAGGAAATATTAAAGAAAGAAATTTAAGAAAGAGGTAAAAGGAAGCCAAGGAAGCGACTGGAGAACTAAGAATAGAAGAAGAAGAGGACATGATCAATGAAGCTTTGGATCGAGAGGAAACCCAGAATGACCCAGTGGACCCAAAACCTCCTGCTTCATCAAGTGGAACAATCACAAACGATCACATTCCTTCATAGAGCTCGAGCTCACTCCATTTACCCCATCTAAGCAGCACACAGTGGCTCACTTAGATACCATCATTTTTTATAAATCAAGGAAAACCATCACAAGAAGGTCAGAAAAAAGGTTAAAGATGAGAATTCAATTTGATGTAGTCACCATCACCGAAAGAAAAATAATGGAGGGTACACACAAGGACCCAAAATTCATGTCCTCAGTAAACATAGTAGTTGCATAGGCCAGCACCGACAATGTCAATCGGTTGATGGACGACGTGGAATGAAATAAAGAAAAAATGCCTAAGTTCAAAGATAATATAGTTAAGACACAAGGTGAGGTTATAGAGTTAAAAAGGAAGTACGATACCATCCTCTCCGAGAAATAAAGGCTAATAAGTGAATAAGATATTATTGAGACAAAGAAGGATCCACTAAACATGCAGATGGTAATCATGGAGGGAGAAAAGAACGATTTCTTAGTTCGAATCTCCCAACTGGAGTCAAGAGAGTCTATAAAAAACCAACATATTGAGGATTTGAAAAATCAGGAAGAATAAATGGTAAAGGAGAAGGAATCTTTGGAGAGTCAACTAAAGCTGGATAACGAGAAAAAGAAAGACATCACTCCTTTCTATGAGCGATCTTGCAACATTCGAAAGAAGATACATTAGGCTTAGGTAAATATTGCAAATGAGATATACAAATTTAGACTGATAATGACAAGGCTAAGAGTGATGGTGGCAGAAACACTCAAGTTTAGAAAAGGGTTGATGGAAGAAACAGAAAAGGTCAAAATCTAGTTGACCTAGAAGGAACCTGGTTCAGAAGTACCTAAACATCTGCCCCAAAAGACAACAAAGGGCCTAAAATGAGAAGCAACACTTCTGGAGTTATGTAGGAAAGTCGCTCAGAGGTTGAATAGCGAGATTGTTAAAATCATTGAAAAATGCGAGGCCTTTTATAAAAGGATACAGGAATTCCATGAAAAATGCCATATTCCTTTGGTTCCAAAGATCATTGATCTTCCAAGAAAAGACCAACATATGGTGCATTGGTAGGACAGGTTACAAGAGGATGTAGAATACATAAGAAAGATAGAATATTTCAATGAAGCAGACATTAAACATTTTGTTGGGCAGGCTTCATTCAACATTCACCTATTAGAAGGCATATGCAAGACCGTGACAAAAGAAGTGGAACTCATAGAGACATAGCTGTCAGCACATGAGGTGATCATGCATGTACTAGAGCCAATAAAGTACAAACCTATTACAGAAGAGGCCAACTCATGGGGAGCATATGTTTCCAGCTTGGCAGGGCCCACTTGAAATTTTTGTCTTTTATATAATTTTTGCATTTTCCTAATGTAAAGCACTAGAAGACAAATTTTGAGATCCCCAAGGTTAGGGTAAGCGAAAGGTCACTAGATGACGAATTGTAATTGTAATATAAATAGAGATAGGAAGTAGATAGAATGGACTTTGGCTAGCAAAAAAAAGGGTTGGCCTATTTTGTAAGAGAACTAAATTTTCTGCTAATAAAGAAGGACCTATTTTATGGGAAAGGCCTGCACAAGAATTTTCTTGGGATGTGTGGAATTTTACAATGTGGAATTACTTCTTCTTGTTTTCGTACAACCGTGAGATCCTTCTAACTTCTATGAATTAATTCTTTGGTTATGAATTATTTTTATTTATACGTAAATTTCTATGTATGGAATGAGTAATGAATGGTTTATTATATCATATCTTTCTTTCATATTATATCTATTGCGATATGCATATGAAATTTAAACAACTATATGTGATATTGGTATGAATAGTTACAGTACATTCCTCTAATTTAAATATATAAACTAGAATAGGATAGATTAGTTTAGTCTTAGATTTAAAAGATAATTGAGAAGGCAGGAACAGTAAGAAAGGACGTAAGAAGGGAGGTAAGAACATACGCATCATTAGTGAGGTTTTTGTTTATCAACTACATGAATTTAGATTAGGCGTGTGCATTTCATAATTTAAGTAAAGAAAATAAAACAAACGGTGAATCGAGTTGTAACCGATAAAAGATTTTAAAGTACATTAATCTACTGTAGTCGGACCATTAACCAAACGGATTCCCCATACCAAAAGATGGATGATCTAATTGGGATCGATTACTGAGGAGGATCCCTATTGTCGTTACCTGGAAATTTTCCATGCATCAACTAATTTGGTGCTAGAAGGAGGGAAGCCAATGCATGGTTGGTAGAGGAAATCCATTTGTGAGAAAAGATTCCGCCGGAACTACATCTGAAACAAATTTCCCAGAATATTTCGTTCTTGAAACTGAAGAACAAGAAAGGGTAATTTCATAAGAAGAATATTCAAAATAGTTATACGTTGTCCCATTTGAAGAAGTTGATCATTTTGAGAGGTATACACGATATTATGTTAAGAAAATCTGAGGGTTGAAATTAATTCCTACGTTACCCAAGAGGAAAAATCCCAAGAAAGCAGTCTCATAGACTCAAGATTCATTGCTTGTGGAAAATTTGGAAGAATTGGTGGATCAATCTATCCAAGAAATCACTCAACCTCTTGATCAGTTGGGACAAGAGTCTCCTACAGATCAATTTTTCCCACGTTATCCACCACAATATTTGCCTTGAGTTATGGTTGCAGCTGTTAATTACCCTGCATGGAGAACTAGAACGCCACTCAATCTGGTTGCACCTTTATGCAATTTATCGAAGCACCCGGAAAGAGTACTACTAAAATTCAACCCAGGAAAATGTGTTTCTGTTGAAGATCATCTCAAAATATTTTATCTCACACTAAATCTTATGAACATTGAACACAAAGATGTTGTTTGCAGATTGTTCCCATATACTTTTTAGCCTCAAGCATCCTCATGGTTTTTTAGTCTATAGGCTAACTCTATAACAAACAGGGATAGTTTTGAAAGAGTGTTCATAAGTAAAGTTGGCAACAAAAAAATGGTATTCGCGCTCATGAAAGAGTCATTGTCTATGAATATGGAAAAGAAATAGAAAGCTCAATATTTTAATCAAAGATTCGCTACTCTTTTAAACAGTTTTAGTGCTACAACAAAACCAACTGAGGAGTCTTTAGTAGAATATTATACTACGACACTATATCCACCCATAGCAATGTTTGTAAAAAGGTTAGTGAAGGATACATTTGTATAAAATTATTAAGAGGCCAAGAAAGTAGAAGTTGATCTAGATAGTATCGCAAGACATACTTTAGAACCATAGGTGAAACCAACAACCAGTAAAAATACTTTACTATTAACTAAGCCCAAGGAAGAACATTCAAATGAATTAGAAAATGTGGTCATAATGGTGTAGATATTATCAAACAAAATAGTAGACTTAGAGAAAGAGAAGGGAGCTAGTTCATCAAGAAATCCATTCAAGCCCTATTACAAGAAAAGGGAAGAAAGTGGGCAGCCCCAACGACCTCTACTTAATTCTGATGTTTTATATTTTAATGAAGTAGGAATGGATCATTTTTGTACATTTCATCAAGAACACCACTTTGAAAAAAAGCTTCCCAAAATGGATAAATTCAATGAATATGGTAATGAATCAACTATTATACGCCCAACTGGAAAATCCAGAAGATGAAGAAGACCAAACCAATGAGCAAGAAGAAACAATTGAAGAAACCAAAATGGTGTTATGGGATTGGGAACCCACATTGGGATTGAATGAGGATGAGCAGAATGAGGAAGTCCAAGTATCATCAGTGAACGTTACAACTAGGAGTAAAGGAACGGTGGTAGATCAAAGTTTAGTGCTTCCTAAAACAAAGAAAATAAAGGAAACCGTGAAGGAAATTTTCAGCACTACTCAAACGCAACCTAAGGCTAATCCAAAAAACATAAAAGAAACTAGCTCAGTGATTAATAAACAAGTGAAGACCGTGGAAAACAAAACAAAAAGTACTAATAAAAGCAAGGAAGAATATAACATGGGATATGATATTGTGGAAGACATTAAGAAAACTAAAGCGAATATTTCTTTATTTGAATTATGTAATATTTCTCAGCAAAGAAAGAAACTATTGGAAGCTTTTGATCCACAACCCAATAGTACCTCAGAGTCAGAATCAGATACTGAGATAAACGAAGTGAGCATTGGTTGTAAATCAAAGTATCAGACTTTTTCATTCTTGTTAACTTTTGAAATTTTCAACCATAATGTACATAATTGTTTGGTGTATTTTGGAGCCTTCTCCAATGTTATGTCACTATCTATTTGTAAGAAAATCAATGGACAACCGACACCATCCTCTTCACATATCATTCAACTAGATAGGTATGGTGTTAAGGTTATAGGGGATATGAAAGATGTGCTTATTAGATTGTCTGCAGATCCTAGGGTGTGTCAATTCATAGACATCATGGTGGTGGATATACCAAAGGCTTATGGTTTGATTTTAAGGAGGGACTGGTCACTGAAACTTAACAGTTATTTTGCAACTGATTGGTCTCACATGTGGCTTCCATACCAAAACAGTCAAAATCAGATTAAGATACTGAGAGAACAACATATAAAGCAGAATTTAACTCAATTGGAAGAAAAGAATGAACCGATGAATTTTTCATCTTCAATTTTAGGAAAATATTTTTTAGAGCTTGAACCAGGGATTTATCAAGCCAAGGAAGTCAGTTATGAATCAGATACACAGTCTGATCTCCTTCGATTTTCATGGGCTGATGACATTGATTGTAACATAGTAAATTTAGTTACTGATGTAGGAAATGATACTAACCAAATAGATTTAGAAGATAGATTTTGGATTTTGTATTTTGATGGTTCTAAAACACAAGAGGGATCGACAGCAGGTTGTGTCCTTATTGATCCTAAAAATACTAAACCTTTTCTATGTTGTAGGCTAGATTTTGAGTGTACAAATAACACTGTTGAATATGAAGCTCTAGTTCAAGGTCTAAAAAAAGATATTGAATTAAATGTAAAAAACTTTAAAGTTTTTGGTGATTCTTAGATAGTTGTTAGACAAACAAGAGACGTCATTCATTGCTTATCTCTACATATTAAAGGGTATCAATGTGAGGTTTGGAATCTGATAGCACACTTTAATGCTTTTAGTATAAATGTAATACCTAGATTGCAAAATGTTGCAGCTGATTTATTAGCTACTTCTACTTATAGGTTTGTGTTGACTAATAACAAGTGTTCTATTGAATTAATTTTTAGGCCATCAGTACCAAACAACATCACAAATATGAGGGTGTTTGATGATGATGAACATATTATTAATTTTTTTACCAGTGAAGAAGCTTTCAAAGAATCTGTAATTGACAAAGAAGCACATCAATCAAATTTACTAAACGGAGACATGTTCAAAGAAAATTTTATTCCTAAAGGAGTAAGAATGCTGGAAGTAATGTTTTATTTGCAAAACAAATTCAGAAAACCAGCTAATGTTAAAAAAAAATAGCTCATCAATGCAGTATGAGATGGTGAATTTAGGATTAGAAGATGAGCCCAAATATGTCAAACTAGGAAAATGGTGCTCACCCAAAGAAAGATGTAGGTTCATTAAATTGTTTCAACGGTATAAATACTTCTTCACCTGTACATATGAAGATTTGAAGACTTATTAAACATGCATCATCTAGCATGTAATCCCTATTAATACAGGCATAAAACCATTTCAGAAACAACTCAAGAAAATGCATCCTAAGTTAGAACCAAAGATTATCTTCAGGGCTCAACACTCCAAAGGGGTAGGAAATCTAGTTCCGGTGAGGAAGAAGTCAGGAGAAATCAGATTGTGTGTTGATTTCTAGAACTAAAATAAAGAATCAGATAAGGATAACTATTTGGTTCCACCGATGGAGCAAATTATACAAATGGTATCAGGCTGAGAATTGTTCTCCCTGTTAGATGGATTTTACGGTTACAATCAAGTGTTTGTGGCCGAACAAGATCGATTGAAGACTAAATTTCGTACAAAGCGGGGAACATTCACTTATAGGAGAATGTCGTTTGGCCTCATAAATGTCGGAGCCACATTTCAGAGGGCCATGGATATCGCATTCCTAGGTTTAGTTGTCCACTATGTAGTAGTATATTTAGATGATGTGACAATTTTTTCTAAGAATAGAGAATACCACGCTTTTCACCTAAAACATATTTTTGACCGTTGTAGAAAATATGGCATATCCTTAAATCCAAATAAAAGTATTTTCGCGGTTCTTGAAGGAAAACTGTTGGGTCACATCATCTCAAAGAGGGGAATCTAAATAGACCTGAAGAAATTCGAGGCTATAATTTAGATTCCCATGCCCCATAACAAAAGGGCATGATACAGTCATTTATGGGCACAATCAATTTTGTTAGAAGGTTTGTACCTAATTTTGCACAAATTGTGAAACCTTTGCAACAAATGGTAAAACAAAGCGTACATTTTAAATGGACTGACATTGAGAAGGTTTCCTTTAAATACATACATACAACAATAGCTAATGCACCTTCTTTAAGAAGTCCATATTTTGAAAAGGATTTTATTCTAGACATATTTGATTCAAATAACTCTCTCACAACAATGCTTTCTCAAAAAAGGAGAATTGGGAGATGAATAACTAATATCATTCATGAGAATTGGGTTGGAAGGGGATGAATTGAATTACCCAGCCGTAGATAAACAAGTGTATGCAATATTCAAGGTAGTAAAATAATTCAAGCCCTACATCTTGAAGAATAGAACAAAAGTTATCGTTCCTCATCCGACTATTACGTCTCTCTTTGTATAGAAGGAATTGGGTGGGCGAAGAGGAAATTGGATGACCACACTACAAGAATATGATTTGGAATTCAAAACGGATACCATTATTAAAGTTCAATGGCCATGAAATTTTCTTGTGGAAAGTCACGCTAATGAATATTATGATTGGGAGAACGAAGTTGAATTAAACTAAATTGATGTATGTTCCATTTTCACTACTCCTGAATGATGGTACAGATAT
Organism: Pseudotsuga menziesii; assembly: GCA_001517045.1. Taxonomy (NCBI): domain Eukaryota; kingdom Viridiplantae; phylum Streptophyta; class Pinopsida; order Pinales; family Pinaceae; genus Pseudotsuga; species Pseudotsuga menziesii. Next base: position 319,265 of record LPNX010737968.1, read on the forward strand.
TTGATGCATTATCTTCAGCAAGGATATCTGACAGAACATTGGAACTCCAAGCAAAGAAGGGCACTTAGATTGAATTCAGCCTCTTATCATATAATTAATGGATTAATTTTCAGGATGAACTATGATGGAGTTTTACTTAGATGTTTGGAGAAAGAAGATGCATCTAAAGTAGTCAAAGACTTGCCTGACGGTCCTGTAGGAGGACATTTATCTAGGGGTACCACAACTCATAAGATACTCAGAGTTGGGTACTATTGGCCTGCTCTATTTAAAAATGCTCATGCTTACACAAGAATGTGTGATGTGTGCCAAAGGAGTGGTGGAGGATTGTTGAAAGAATCCAAACCATTACAACCCATTATTATTTTAGAACCATTTGAACAGTGGGGCATAGATATCATTGGAGAGATTAACCCAAACTCTACATTGCAACATTGGTACATCCTCACTACCACGGACTATTTTAAACAATGGGTAGAGGTGGTTCCTTTACGCAAAGTAAATGAGGATGCAGTCATCAAATTCTTGCAAGAAAACATCATGACCAGGTTTGGGGTTCCAATTTCCCTTGTTTTTTACAATGCATATTATTTCTCATCTATCAAGATAACTGAATTTTATTTTGAAAAGGGAATAAAATTGCATTATTCAGCAAATTATTATCCACAGGGAAATGGGTTAGCAAATTCAACGAATAAGAATCTCATTCTAATTTTGAAGAAAACAGTTTTTGAGAATCAAAGAAACTGGCACATAGTCATTCCTAATGCACTATGGGCGGATAGGGTTACCCCAAATATTTCCTTAGGAGTTTCTCCTTATACTATGGTCTATGGAAAAGAATCCATTCTACCCCCAAACAATATGCTCCCATCCTTGCAATTAGCTCAAGCCTCAAGAGTATCTGGTAGCGAAATTTTACAAGCACGAAATAATACCCTGTTAAAACTTGAAGAATGGAGACAAAAGTACAAAGATAGATTTAACCAACATCAGGATATTGTCAAGAGATGGTTTGACAAATGAAATTCTGGGAAGGTGAACTTTTAAGTAGGAAACTTAGTCTTAATATGGGATCACCCGCATGATGAGAAGGGAAAACACACAAAATTTCAACATCTATGGGTTGGCCCATATCAGATTGTTGAGAAGCTTGGCCCCTCAACTTACAAGTTGCAATATTTACAAGGATAGGAAGAAAGTATTCCTATAAATGACCTTGTTCTCAAATAGTACTTTACCTAAGAGTTTAGAGCACTTTTGTACATAAATAAAAATTTTCTTGATTTTCTTGATTTTCTTGATTTTCTTAATTTTCTCTAGTTTGTTTTTCTTTTCTAATTTGATTTGATCCATATTTTTTCTTGTTATTTTCTTATAATAAACCAACTCAATATTTGACGCTTGGGAATATAGGAATATGAATAATCTCGAATATCTTTGAAAGTTAGGAACTGCTTATGGGAGGCATGTGTGGTAAAATTTGATCAAATATGAGATTCTTTAATTATTGTCATATTGTAGAAAGGGAAGATAGATTCAAGTCCACATTGGAGTCATTATAAACCTTATAAAATAACTAAGACTTGTGAGGTCTAGAGTACTATCTTGGGGCTCCATCCATTCTCACACTAATATCTGTCTCAGGAAGCCTACCATGATAGACCCATAGAAAGGAAATAGGTCTAACGGATGTATGTCATTCAAAATAATCTCACGCTATAAATAAAAAGCCAAAATTCTTGTATTAAAGAGTTAAAATTCCAAGATATACAGTCTCTATGAAAGAAATTATGTTGAAGTAATAAACCATTAGATTAAAAGGGTTGCTGAAAAAAAATATTAGAAAGGGTTCTTCTTCGTCCGTGAGTATGATGAGCAAACAAATTTATCACTCACAAAAAAGGACATTATGGATGGAACAACCCATACCAAATCTCAAATAAAATAAAGTAATTAAGGAATACTCGGAAGACAAATTTCATTCAAAAAGAAAGCATCAAAATAATGTCGATAGCATGGGAATGAGGATCAAACAAATACATCTATATAAATTTATTATGATCATGTGGTCATATCTAGTAGCAACCAAAAAATAGAGGTAAGATGAATTTCATATTTTGGCTCTAGGAGAGTTATCAAGACTCCTAGTTCTGGTTACCCTACTCCCAAAGGATAACAGCCAATGTGATGCACAAAAGTTACACCCCTGGCTAAGTCTAGTATTTTAAGGGATATCGCGGAATACATTGAAGAAATTGTTGTCTATTCACAATCTAGTGCCATGTAGCAATATGTTTTTCCAAAGATAGTTTTTTTTCAGAGATCTATGTTCACCACCTAGTCGCCAATTGTTGTTGTTGCAACTGCTTCCCACAAATTTTGATATTTTAGGGCCACTCCTTATATTTTTGTTTGAAAGCATACTTAAACTAGTTTTAACTCAAATAATTCCATTTTGCACACTTAATGTTTTTCAAAAGTTTGAGCAAAAGAAGTTTTGGCTAAGTAAAACTTAATTTTCCCTCTGACATATCGGAGAAACTTGGCAGTTTCTCCAACATGTGAGAGTAACTCGGACAGTCACTCTAAAATGATTGGCTGGACCTAAATAATTTGTTGTGTTCATTGTCTCGGCATAACTCAAAGAAATTTGCTGACACTATCGAAAGTAACTCAAGAATCGACACCGAAACAATCGTAGGATTTCGGTAAGTGTTGCCAATGTTAAAGGTTTTCGAGTTTTTGGGGAAACTCAAAAATTTCTACCGATACGGTCGCATCCAAAGTGGCATGACTGATAGGTTGAGAATTGACAAATCCAATCAGAGGAACTCGGTGAGTTGTCACCGACACGATCAGAAGGGAGTTAGTTTTTTCATCGAAACAATTGGAAGAAATCATGATGCATCATCGATATCATCATAGTTTTTCAGAGAGTATCACCGACATTGTCGGATTTACTTTTCTTTTTATGGTGATCAACAGTGTATCGTTCTAAACAACATTTTTCCAACAACCGCATTTAATTTTCCAACTACCCAATTTAGTAATCCAACGACTGATTAATGCCTTCTGTTTGTTTTTCTATATAAATGGGTGAGTTTATTTGTTTTTTATCCCATGAAACATCGTTTAACACAACAGTCAACCATGGAAAGCAATTTGGAGCCATTACATCTAGCCAGGCCCACATATTTTCAACACTTAACAAGTAGGAAGCTCATTTTTTGACTCTTTTGGTTTTTCTTTTATAAAAGTAAATATTTTTTTATTGATAGCATGGTAAATGTACCATAGTTTTTCCAATTAAGGTATGCTCCACCTTTTCCTATTCGTTTTAACCTACATAGCTGGTATAAGTTTGTTCACAGTGTCGTTTTCGTAGTTCAGGTTAAAGTTCTTTTCAATTTGTGCAAGCTAAAAGCCACTACGGTTGGTTTTTTAAGTTGATATTGGCCTCACGGCTTATATCATGACATAGCTGGTAGAAAGAAAACCTCTTTAGGGCATAGGGTTTTCTGGACCGGTTGGCATTTTAGTCTATCCTTCATGGAGATTTGTCTCATGGTTGTGCTCTTTTCCTCTTGGTTAACTCATGGGGAGATTGATTACTCTTTTGAGTTTATTAGGAAGGAGTCATACCCGATCCAGTTTATCAAAGCTACAACATGCTCCATTTTTATGGATGTTTTAGACCCCGTAGAATCAAAAAGGAAAGAGACTACCAGGAATGGATTAAACCAAATTCTTTGATGCTTGTGCAAGTCCCCATCAATGTAGTATATGCCATGAAAGGGGTGATCTTCAGTTGCTTACTACGCAAATCAATTGCATAATCAATATTTAGGAGGATAGATGGAGAGAGGAAGAAAGGGCAGGTGGGCAGGGTTTAAGGAATTATATAAACATGCTACCCTGTCAAACTATTAATTATTGCACATGATCTAGGAACTAGGAATCAAAATCATCAAAGAATTATTAACAAATACTCATGAATTGGAAATAACTGGAATACCAAATAGGTTTCCTCTCTGTATATTATATAAACAATAAAGGATTACAATATCCATGTAGAGCAATAGCTTAACTCCATGAAGAATTCGAATACCTAAGGAGACAATTCGAATTCAGTGAGTGAGTCTAGCTTAACTAACTCTTTTCCATGCAATCTCACTCAGTTAACCACTTGACCAAAACCCTAATTGACTCACCAAACCCTAACTAAAGTTGGAGTGCAATAAATGACTAAATCTCAACTGAAGGAGATCAAACACATGTCATAGCAATCCAATCATCAAGTGCTAGTACTGCATGACTCCAATAAACCCTGACGAGGTTAACTGAAGCTGAACTAACCATCAAAAGTTGGTGAAGGCGCCTTGTTCACTCCATTTCATTAAAATAATAATAAATAATCATTAAATAATATATTTAATGAATGGAGGTGCCTTAACTGACTGTAATTGATTGGTTGAACTGAAAGTAACCCCCAGTTAGCAATTAGGTGCATGAATGTCACACAGATCACCCTTGGAGTGCTCCAGTTAGCCTCCTTGACTGTAGGAAAGGCTAAGTTAGCCTCCTTGACTATAGGTAGGCATGGCAGTGACTGGGATGATGGTAATTAATGCTCCACTGATGTCAATTAAACTTAGGATAGTGGTTTAACTAGGCCAATTTGACCGAAGGAGTGAGTATGAAGGTAAATGTCTCCAACACCCCCCCTTAAGCTATACTCAGGAAGAGTTAGAAAACATAGATGCATAAAATTCTAGGGCCCTGAAAACAAAGGCCATAGGTCACCCTGTACAATAAAGTAACTGAAACAATGCTCAAAACAAAACTAAGTGAGGAAAAGAGGGAAAACCCAGTGGGAAAAAACCCCCCCTCAAGCTAAACATTGAAAGTAGTCTGGATCACCCTGATGAACTCACCCCCAACAGTGAATGGAGGTAAGTGAACTTCTTTTCTAAAAAGCTCTTGGTGAAGATGTCTGCAATCTGCTCATCAGTCAGGCAGTATTGCAAATTGATGGTCCTGTCATGCACTAGCTCCCTGATGTAGTGCATGTGAATATCTACATGTTTGGTCCTCTTCCTGGTAACTGGATCTGTGGATATCTTAATAGCACTCTGGTTTTCACAGAAGAGAACAGTGGACAAATTACTACCAAGATCAAACTCTGAAAGAATTCCTTGCAACCAAACTGCTTGGATGCAAGCATTCACCGCTCCTCGATACTCGGCCTCTGCTGAAGATAGTGCTATGGCAGCCTGCTTTTTGCTTGACCAGAAAATAGGGCCACCACCAAACATGAATACATATCCGGAAGTTGACTTATGATCAATAGAATCACCCGCCCAATCGGAATCTGTGTATCCAACCAGCTCTAGCTCGGAGTCTACAGCATAGTGAATGTTGTAGGTCCTGGTTCCCTGAATGTACTGGAGGATCCTCTTGGCTACCTTCCAATGAATATCATGAGGCTGCTACATGTATCTTGATACAGCATTCATGGCATAACAAATATCAGGCCTAGAATGTGTCAAGTACAATAAGCTACCAATCAGCTGTCGATAGATAGTGCAGTCCATGGGAGGTGTGTTTTTTCCTTCTTCAAGGCTGATCCCTGAAAGGAAAGGGAATGGTACAGGCCTACGTTCAGCCATGTTAAACTTGAATAACAGGTCTGAAATATATTTTGACTGAGTGACCATAATCCCATCAGAATTTTGCTCGATTTCGAGCCCCAAAAATTGTTTTAGAAGCCCCAAATCACTCATTTCAAAGGCATTGTGGAGAGCAGTTTTGATGGATGAAATGGAGGCAATTGTGCTACATGTGATCAGTAAGTCATCAAAATATAAAACAATTATAATTAGATGACCATAATACTTCTGTGAATACACATTTGGATCTGATCTACATCTCTGAAAGTTTTGCGAGAGAAGGAAGGCATCCATCTTGGAATACCACTCTCTTGGGGCCTGTTTTAACCCATATAGTGACTTCTTTAGCTTGAAAACTAAAGATGGATCAGTGATGTAGCCCTCAGGATGCTTCATGTATATCTCCTCATGAAGATCTCCATGCAGAAAGGCTGACTTAACATCCATGTGATGCACCTCCCAGTGCTTGGATGCGGAAATCGCCAAAACAAGGCGGATGGAGTCCATTTTTGCAACCGGTGCAAAGGTCTCATGGTAGTCCACTCCTTGGACCTGAGAGAAAAATTTTTCTACCAGCCTTGACTTATATTTTCAGGTGCTTCCATCAGCAGCAACCTTTTTCCAAAACACCCACTTACATTGAACCAATTTCCTTCCCGGAGGAAGAGAAACTAGCTCCCAAGTAGAGTTTTTCTTAAGAGAATTCATCTCTTCATCCATGGCAACTTGCCATCTCGGATCCTTCTGAGCATGGTAGTAAGATTTTGGATCTGAAATAATCATCAAATATCAAGTTTCAGATAGCAAAATATCAGAACAAGAGAGTGAAATACCTGCTCTTTGGAAATCAGACCGGGTTCTCCTTGGATCATCCGGATTTCCAATGTTGTCTCCTGCGGAGGAGAGTGTCTATCGGGCCCATGTAGGAAAATGAGTTTGCACTTCAGGTTCTGATTCAGTATCTGATGTTTGCTGTTCACTGATATCAGAAATTATAGGATCCAAATCAGGGTCATCACCTCCAATTTCATCATCCAAATATTCAGTGGAATAGGAAGAAATTTCAGCAGTTTTCTCCTCCACTAGTTCCACCTCCTGAAGAGGCTCATCGAACTTGACACTTCTCTCGATGATGATCTGTTTGGTATTGATATCCAGCAGCTTGAATCCTTTAGATTCATTAGGATATCCAATAAACAGACATTCTATGCTCTACGGTTGCAAAGCCCTTCTTTTATCAAGCGGAATCTGGGCCCATGCAGTGGACCCAAACACCCGTAGGTTCGACACATCTGGCTTGTGTCCAAAGTATGATTCGAAAGGAGTCTTTCCTTTCATTGATGAATGTGGTACCCTGTTCGGAATGTATGTTGCAGCATGCATGGCTTCATCCCACAAATTTTCAGCAAGCTTCTTTGACTCCAACATACAGGTGGTCATCTCTTTGAGAGACCGGTTCTTCCTTTCTGCTACTCCGTTCTGCTGGGGAGTGTAGGGAATTGAATGTTGGACCTGAATACCACTTTGGGAGAAAATGGATAGAAACTCATTACTGACATACTCCCCTCCATTATCATATATCAATATCTTGATCTTAAGCCCAGAGGCATTTTCGATCAAAGCCTTCAATTCAGAAAATTTCTCACATACCTCTGATTTCTTTTGCGAAAGAAAACCCATGTATACCTGGAAAAATCATCAATAAAGGTAAGGAGGTACCTTGATCCATTCATGGATGTGACAGGAATTGGACCACTGATATCACAGTGTATCAGCCCCAATATGCTTGTAGCTCGGTTTGCCTTCCCCCGATCGAACTTGTGCTCAGGGTGCTTTCCAATCACACAACCCTTGCAGACTCCCGTGGTTGCCTTGATGACCGGAAGGCCTTCAACCATGGAATGTTTCTGTAATTGCTGAAAATATTTGAAATTAATATGGCCAAACCTTTCATGCCACAGCCTACTAACCTCATTTCCATGAGTTAGCAAAGCGGTGGGATTTTCATCCGCAACAAAGTGAGAGAACTCATAGGCTTTTGCATGATGATTTGCATGGCCTTTTGCAATGAGTTTCCCAGATGAAATTTCTATTATATCAACATCATTTGGGATGAAAGAGAATCTCTTAGGCATTCATGTATGTGTCATCTGATAGACATAAGAATATTTGCTGCTAGAGATGGTACATACAAAACATTAGAAAAAAAACCATTTTCTAGATTTACAGTACCTTGTCCTTTGGAAATGATGGTCGAGTCATCTCCCAAGTGGATGGGAATGGCTTTGCTGGTCTCCAAGGATGAAAAAGAGTCTTCTTCAGCCATCATGTGATTCAAATATCCATTATCAATCAGTATTGATTTGGACTTCGAAGTGCTTGCCATGAGGGCATGACCTTTCTCATGTTGTGGTTCCCGATCTTGGTGATCTCTCCTCTGAAAGCTCTCCGGAAGTTTGATGTGATTCCTCTCAAGGAAATAGGTTGCTTCATCAATATTTTTCTTCATGTGGACATGTTCATGGTGAAAACCCTTCCCGCAGTAAGAACACCTGATTCTTTCTTTCCCATTGTGCCCTTTTCCTTTCTTCCTTGAATCAGAAGATTCATCATGCTGCTGATTTTCAAATCTAGGTTTTGGAGCATCAATTTTAGTTTTCTGATTTTTCTGCTGCTTTCCTTTACCCTTCACATCTTTGGGCCCCGTGACATGGAGGGCTTGGTCACGGGAAGATCGGATGATCCCCATCTAGACAAGCTTGTCATGTTCACTAGTTAGGGACTCAATGAAGGCATCGAGTGTAGGCATATTCCATTTGGGAGTTGTGAGCTTCACTGCATGGAATGTAGAAACAAAAACTGAATAATCAGCCCCGAGTTTGGAGAGGATGGCTAGGATGAGCTAATCATCTTCCTTCTCCACTTTGCATTGCTTCAAGAGAAAAACAGTATTCTTGAACTTTGTAAAGAAATCATTCAGAGTCTCGAAATTGGAAGGTTGGAGAGACATGAGTTCATTTTTGAGTTGATAAACTCTCATGTCATCATGATTTCCATATAGAGATTCCAATTTGTCCCATATTTGTTTCGGTGTCTTCATATCCATAAGATGGAAGAGAAGTTCATCGGAAATAGAGAGGCACAAGAAACCGAAGGCTTCATCCTTCTTGTTCAAGAATCTTGATTTTTATATGGCGGATCCAGGCTCAGGTTCAGTGTCCATGGTGACTCTAAAGAGTCCTTTGGAATATAACTGATGTTCCATTCTTCTTTTCCATGAGTGGAAATTGTATGCAGTCAACAGAGGTACTGAGGAGGCCATCTGGATATGCTGTAGCGAATGCTTCACCTGTAGAAACCTGAAAATCAAAACAGAAGGGGCAAAATAAGATCGAGCTATTGCTCACTTTTCATGGAGAAATTTGTCAAAAAGCTTGTTCTTGAGAGATTGATCTTCGTCCCGCCGCATGCTCTGATACCATATTAATTCTTGCACATGATCTAGGAACTAGGAATCAAAATCATCAAATAATTATTAACAAATACTCATGAATTGGAAATAACTGGAATACCAAATAGGTTTCCTCTCTATATATTATATAAACAATAAAGGATTACAATATCCATGCAGAGCAATAGCTTAACTCCATGAAGAATTTGAATACCTAAGGAGACAATTCGAATTCAGTGAGTGAGTCTAGCTTAACTGACTCTTTGCCATGCAATCTCACTTAGTTAACCACTTGACCAAAACCCTAATTGATTCACCAAACCCTAACTGAAGTTGGAGTGCAATAAATGACTGAATCTCAACTGAAGGAGATCAAACACATGTCATAGCAATCCAATCATCAAGTGCTAGTACTGCATGACTCTAATAAACCCTGATGAGGTTAACTGAAGCTGAACTGACCATCAGAAGTTGGGGCACCTTGTTCACTCCAGTTCATTAAAATAATAATAAATAATCATTAAATAATATATTTAATGAATGGAGGCACCTTAACTGACTGTAACTGATTGGTTGAACTAAAAGTAACCCCCAGTTAGCAATTAGGTTCATGAATGTCACACAGATCACCCCTGGAGTGCTCCAGTTAGCCTCCTTGACTATATTAAAGGCTAAGTTAGCCTCCTTGACTGTAGGTAGGCATGGGAGTGACTAGGATGATGGTAATTAATGCTCCACTGATGTCAATTAAAGTTAAGATAGTGGTTTAACTAGGCCAATTTGACCGAAGGAGTGAGTATGAAGGTAAATGTCTCCAACACAAACCACCATACCCGACAGAGGGAGGAGGAAGGATAAGAAAGTCCCCTTATCCATACGCAATAAAGGATAAGTATGCAGCACTGAATACACATTAAGGAATTCGACTCTATACCCTAGACCCTATAACGCTATGGAATCTTAGAATGGTACTACCTGAACCGATGCATGCAATGACGGTGCATTACTTACAATGCACCTGAGGACTATCGTCGTTACATATAATAAAATTTTCGATTTTACTTGATAAAAACTAGAAGATTACAATGTTTTCAAAGATTGGAGTTTCCACCTTCCAAAATTTTGAGATAATTCGTTGCAGTGATATAATGCATTCGCCTAGCTCTCTTTACGCACCTTCACCTTTAAATAAATTCATGAGTAGAATCCTCTTTGCCTTGAAAATTTTGAAGTTAATAAATAAAGGGGTTATAGGAATCGAGCTTGTCACCTTCATCAAAGAGACTAGAAAATTCTATTCTAGGCTTCTTAACAGTGTTATAGATCTCAAATTGATCTTTACTTCTCAATGGTGTACTCTCCACCTCCATTAACCTATATAAGAATCAACAAACATTAATAAACTTTCAAGTGAAAATGCATAATAGAACAGACAATAAGGTGCTTACTTACAACATTGTTTTGGCAAATTACTATTGTTTTAAAATGAAGAAGGAGAATTGGAGGGGATACCTCCAGAGTTTTGATATAGGATAGAAATAGGTTGATGGCTTACACAACATCATATAGACATGTGACGATATGTTTTCAATTGATTTTTTGTGCATCCTTTTATCATACCACGAGCTCATTAAATGATCAAGCAACTTTGAATGGAACACTTCTCTCCATCCTACACAACTGCATTTTGAATGGCTAGAAATGGATATGTAACTATGGTTTTCCTCCCAATTCTAACACTGGAAAATGATTGCATTTTTGAGGTCCAATGTAGGTTTTTTTGTGAGCTCGATTATACACATAGTAGTTTTTCTCAATATAGGATACCTCATTATAATGATGCATGTTTCTTGGTATTGAACTCTTTGGTTATTCAAAACAGCTTATGTATTACTAAATCACTTCTAATTATGCCCATGTCCATATATCACATGTTCTATTTTCACCGAGCGGGATTACCATTATTGAGAATAGATTTTTAAAAAGAAAATTCATGCAATTACTAAGAATGGTAGTAAGAAGAAGGCAAAGGAAAGTGAGGAAAACTCAGATGTGGAAATCATCTCGAGCACCAGGACAAAAACTAAATTTGAAGATACCAAGACTTTCACAGGAGTTTCTCCAAAATTCAAATGGGGAGAACTCTATCAGATGATAAGAGATCAGAACATCTCAGACGTTGGTCTCAAAGAGATGATCATATACCAAAACATAACAAATTAAGGCATCACTAAAGTTGTTATGTTCCCAGATCTCTTTCCTTTCTCAAAGGTTATTGGGTGGATTCTAAACTAGATGAATCCCACCTCCAGTATTATCTCTGACATTAAAGGGGAGGCTTTTGCTTCATTTACTCCAGCCTACATAACATTGGCCTACAATTTACCTCCTACATAGGTTATGATGAACAATGATTAGATCAAAGGGATAAATATTGACCTTTTGGAATATGCAAATAAAATGGTAGTGCCAGGGTAACAGTTGCGCCAGAAATCAAGTGGGGAGTATGAGTCCCAAAGCCTACGGACACCATTCAGAATCATAGCCTTGATGATGAACATAATTTTTGGTCGAGCCAATGGAACCATGTATAAATTGAATTTGTTTTCTCTAATCTTTTATATATCCTTTGAGGGCATGATTTTTAATTGGGAATACATCATATCAGACATCCTTTCATCCTGTGTAGTAGCCACACAAGGAGGTATGACCCAGAAGAGGGTTGAGTTTTACATGTCATCCTATCTTATTGACTACATATTGTGCACGAACCCATTTTCTAATATTGGGTGCATTTGGACCAAGAATAAGGCTCGTGATTTATGTTTCTTATCAAATTCTCTGGGCCCATGAGTACACGGGATTTTATAAACTCATTTGTGAAGAATCTTTTATGCCTCTCTATGAGATAATTTTCCTCAAAGAACTGAACGGCATATCTGACCACACAATGGAGGTTATAAGCGATTATGGAGATTACTATTTCTCATAGGAAGCCACATACATTAGAATGTATGGATGTTCCAGAGCTCCATCCCTTCTACCAAAGCACACCACAGACTATGTAGTCCACAAAGAGGTCATAAGGCAAGTGTTCTTAAATGGGGTCGAAAACTTCCTGCATGACATGAAGAAGGAAACGTTTCCCCAACTGTCTTTCTACATCACAGGATACAAATTATCCAAGGTAAAAGGTTCCAGTGATTTTGTAATAGAGCTAGAGAGTTTTCATTTTTCGGAAAAAAAATTTCAGATAAATGATAGCAGAGGAAAGGTCGCAGAATATTGCATGGTCGTAAATATACATTATGAATACTCAGATTTCTTCAACAGGAACGAAGAGGTATTCAGAAGGGATAACAATCTGCCTGAGTTAGGAAAACTCTTTACAAATAAGAGTGGTGCAGGTGAAAGCAAAGAATGCATCACTACTATGGAAATGAATATGCAAAAACAGAAAGAAGAGGACTTAAGATTCCAACATGAAGAAGCAGAGAAAAGGAAAGCAGAAGAAACCTAGAGGCAGCAAGAAGAGGAAATATTAAAGAAATAAATTGAAGAAAGAGAACAAAAGGAAGTTGAGGAAGTGGTTGAAGAACTAAGAAGAAAATAAGAAGAGGAAAAGATCATGGAAGCTTTGGATCGAAAGGCAGCCCAGAATAACCCAGTTGACCTAGAACCTCCTGGTTCATAAAGTGGAACAATTATAGATGGTCACATTCCTTTTATAGAGCTCTCTCTAACTCCATTTGTCCCATCTAAGCAGCACATGGTGGCTCTCTTAGATACCATCATTTTTTTATAAATCAAGGAAAACCATCACAATAAGGTCATAGAAAAGGTTAAATATGGGAACGCAAGCTGACGTAGTTACCGTCACCGAAAGCACTATAATGGAGGGTACACACAATGACCCGAAATTCATGGCCTTATTAAACATAGTAGTTGCACAAACCAGCACTGACAATGTTGATCAATTGATGGATGATGTGGAAAATAATAAAGAAAAAATGCTTAAGCTCAAACATAATATGGTTAAGACACGAGGAGAGGGTATAGAGTTAAAAAGGAAGTATAATGCCATCCTCTCTGATAAATAAAGGCTAATAAGAGAATACAGGGTTATTGAGATGAAGAAGGATGCATTAAAAGTGAAAATAGTAATCCTGGAGGGAGAAAATAACAATTTTGAAGTTCGAATATCCCAAATAGAGTCAAGAGATTCCATGGAAAACCAAGAGATTGAGGAGTTGAAAACTCAGGCAGAAGAGTTGGTAAAGCAAAAGGAATCTCTGGAGAGTCAACTAAAAATGGCTAATGAGAAAAAGAAAGGAATCAACCCTTTCTGTGAGTGAGCTTGAAACATTCAAAAGAAGATACATCAAGCTCAGGTAACTCTTGCAGATGACATCTACAAATTCAGATTGATAATGACAAGGCTAAGAGTGATGGCGACAGAAATATTGGAGTTCAGAAAAGGGTTGATGGAATTCATGGAAAAGGTCAAAATCCAGTTGACCTAGATGGAATTTGGTTCAGAAGTACCTGAACATTGCCCCAAAAGACAATAGAGGGTCTGAAATCGGAATCGAAACTTCTGGAGTTCTGAAGGAAATTCTCTCAAAGTTTGAGCAACGAGATTATTAAAACCATTGAAAAATGCGAGGCCTTTTATAAAAGGATACAACAAGTCCATGAAAAATTCCAGATTCCTTCGGTTCCAAATATCACTGATCCTCCAGGAAAATACCAACATATGGCACATTAGTAGGATAGATTACAAGAGGACGTAGAATACATAAGGAAGATAGAAGCTTTCAATGAAGAAGACATTAACCATTTTTTTGGGCAGGCTTCTATCAACATTTACCTCTTAGAAGGCATGTGCAAGACCACGACAGAATAAGTGACACTCATAGAGACAAAACCGGCAACACGTGAGGTGACCGTGTAGGTTCTAGAGCCAATAAAGTACAAAACTATTGCAGAAGAGGCCAATGCATGGGGAGCATATGTTTCCAGCTTGGTAGGGGCCACTTGAAATTTTTTTTCTTTTATAGATTTTTTATCATTTTCCTAATGTAAATTGCTAGAAGACAAATGTTGGAAACCATAGGGTTAGGATAAGAGAAAGGTCACTAGATGAAGAATTGTACTTGTAATATAAATAGACATAGGAATTAGATAGAAGGGACTTTTACTAGCACAAACAAGGGCTGGACTATTTTGTAAGAGAACTAAATTTTATGCTAATAAAGAAGGACCTATTTGCTGGGAAAGGCATGCACGAGAATTTTCTTGGGATGTGTGGAATTTTACAATGTGGAATTACCTCTTCTTGTTTCCATACAAATATGAGATCATCCTAACTTCTCTGAATTAATTCTTTGGTTATGAATGATTTTTCTTTCTACGTAAATGTTTGTGCATGAAATGAGTAATGAATGGTTTATTATATCAGAGCTTTCTTTGATATTATTTTTGTTGTGAATATGCATATGAAATTTAAACAACTATATGTGAGATTGGTATGAATAGTTATAGTACGTTGATCTAATTTTAAATATGCTCCCTATGGACAGAGAGTAAACTAAAATAGGATATACTAAGTTTAGTCTTAGATTTAAAAGATAATTGAGAAGGAAGGAACGGTAATACGAGAGGTAAGAACCTACGCATCACAAGTGAGGTTTATTTTTATCAATTACATGCATTTAGATTAGGCATGTGCATTTCATCATTTAATTAAAGAAAACAACATAAACGACGAATAGGGTCATAACCAATAAAAAAAAATTAAAGTGTTAGATTTTCTTAAGATCTGATTAAATTGTCTAGGATCTTTATCTGAAAGAATAACTAGTACAGAAAAAATTCATAAGATATAAATATACACAGGACACAAATATTTTCATCATGGAAACCATAAAGGAGAAAACCCTGCAAACTTCTTCAGAATAGTAAGATGATCAAAAGCGGTAATAAGAAAAGTTCAACGGCTATCTTTCTCTCCTCCTCTGACTCTCTCTCTCTCTCTCTCTCTCTCATGCACCCTAGAGAGGTGTGAGGGTGTGTATCAATGAGGGATATCACCTCCCTATTTATACCCTTTCAAGTCACTAACCAAATATAATACTCGAGCCTACATGTCATCTTACATGGGGCCCACTTCTCCTAGAGAGACCATAATTACATATTACATGATGTTACACTAGGTACTATTTCCCCGACTTACAACGGAGGTTGTACCTCAAGGTCTAGACACAATTTATACATCCCGTAAAGGGGTAACACACATCCCAAATGGGGGTACAACAACATACAATAATAATATACATCAGAATGTCTTCCGAAGTTACAAATACATCAACATAAATTACATTAATATACGATAGCTGGATCGTTAACCAGACGGATTCCCCATACCAAATGGCGAACGATCTAATTGGGATCGATTACCAAGGAGGATCCCTACTGTTTGTTCCTGGAATTTTTCTAGGCATCAACAAGACTCTACCATTTGAATGCATTTAATCTAGGGTGTGCTTACTGGAATGAGACTTAATTCCTAGTTCCTAGTAAACTTAGTCTGAATATGTATTACATTTGTATTTTATTTGTTTTGTACTCTACCTACATAGTTAATATTTCATAGGTGATTTGGCAAAAGATGATCACTCACTTAAAATGTATTTGATAATTGTAATAATAGAAGAATTGGTCAAAAAACATTCTCCTCTTATGTTTGCATAATTTCCCTTCATTTTCATTTCTTGTATATAATTATTTTCACATTGTTGTTACTATGCTTATTGTAGAGTTTTGCAATTTTGGTCTCCTTTCCCAAAACACCCTGTGAAATCTCAACTCCAACTGGTTTGGGTGATTTACAAGTGTTTCAAAATACTTATTTCTTGTTTGCATACCATTAACACACGTGTATCTCTTTATTTCTTGAATTTATCTCTCAAAATTCCGCCATTTCTAAAATATGTTTGTAATTTCATGCAATTGTAATTTTCTTTACTGTTTGCAATTCATGATTGCAAGTTGTTATTCTTTTCGTGACTATTCTTCCATATGGAATTTCTTTCCCACAACCTTGGATGGTTATAAAATTGGAATTGGTCACTTTTGTGATCCCCCTAGGATCTTGTAGGCATGTCCTTTTAGTTATCCCTTACCACTACAAGAAGGATATCATATGCTAGTGCATCATCATTTTCACATTGATTTCTAACTATGCCAAGGAGCATATATCAACCCCACCGTCCACTCATGGCTAGGATTCCCAATTCCAAAAAGGATATCATTCACTAATGCATTTTCCCTTTCATACTTATTGATGACTATGATGAGGAGCCTGTATTGAGCCCCCCTTACCTATCCTGGATAACTAGCTCTAGCTACACCATGTGTTGACATTGCTTTTTTAATCATTGACACTCACTAGTTTCTAGCATCTTTCTTGCACTTGCACTAAACATTATATCTTATTTTAGTCAACTATTTAACTTTTAGCTAGACACTTAGTTCTTTATGTTTTCCTTCTTTCAATATCATGCTATGACTTGCTTTTCAATCTCGCACTATACCTATATTTCTTGTACTCTATTAGTCCAATTGACATACCTTTGTTTTTATTTGTTGAACATTAATAAATTATATTGTCTTTTTTAAATTTTTGCACATTTGTTTTATGACATTTTGGGACTTTTGATCTCAAATTGGCACAAACTATCTTTCTGTATGCCATGGATCCTTGAAATTCTTTTATACACTTCAATGAATCTCAAGAATCCATCCTCACTCAACTCTAGATAGAGTAAAGTTAAGAGAAAAAAATTCATTACAACCAATCCTTGTTAGTGCAACTTGATGGAAAGCGGTATTAACATGTTGAATTACATGCCAACATGATTCAAAATATGTTCATTATGTTCTTGTTTCTTGCTACCATAGCATTAAACCTTGCAACACCATGTGCCTCTTAAACAACCTAATACACCTATAGGAATCCCAACGCCTGTTTGGTTATACCTGCACCAAGGGATAAAATTTTCAATGTTTTGGTTTTGGGTAAAGATCAACATAAAAGGAGAATGGAAAATTTTTCTTGTGTGCTTGCATTCATGGATTTTAAAGTAAAATATGGAGAACCATACTTTCAAATGGCCATCATGAAGGATCTAGGTATGTTTTCAAGGTATTCAACCCTCCAAGGAAGGAATTCCACATAAGCAACAAGAAAGGTCCTACATCCAAGTAAGAATCTTCCACACTTGGAATACCCATCATGGACCAACCAAAAGTAAGAGATAGAGCAAATAGGGTCTGCTTTGAGTGAAACAAAAACCAATATAGGTTAAATTAGTTTCTTTAGACACAATGAAACCATCATATTTAATTAAATTATCTATGTTTTCTTTGTGAATCTTAACATTTATCATTAGATGTTTGGTTCCTTCCTCCAAATAATCTTTTCTACCCACAACACATGCTACATTTTATATATCTCAACTAACATATATTTATTGGATGGTGTTCACTAATTTAGAATTTAATAGTACTTCACCTTTTCCATTTGTGTATTCTCTTCAACTTGTGTTATTTTAAGTGGTTCATTTGGGCGGATCAAAAATAAATTAGAAGGTTTTCCCATATCCTCATTAAGTAGAAAAAATTTTACTTTTAATGTTTACTTTTAGTCTATTTCCTTCAAGAATATTCAAAACATACACATCATGTTACCTTCATTTCCAGTATTAAAATAGTTTAGGCTAATTTGCAGAGCTATGGAAACATTAATTGGTTGGAGGCACACCTTCTTGGATATTTTATTCACATACTCTACCATGAAATCTCAGTGAAAAAATATGGTTGAAGGTTTGTTTACTTATTTATTAAATAAAAAATTTACTTTGGATTATGCTTCCATCTTTAACAATTTCAAGTTTTGTTTAGATTCCTTCCATTTACAAGCAAGTTCCAACACGCAGAAATGCACACATACACACCTAAACACCACTACTTGGTCAATACATTCAACCATAATAACTCTAAAACCTAGCACTTCAAATAATAAATTAACCTAGCATTTGTTAGCCAATAATTTCCAGCATAAAAATAAAATTAGATAATTAATTGATTAACCCAATGACTCCAATTTGCATAGCTTATGAACCCCACATAAGCATCCAATCAAAGGCTTGAATGATGAATATATACAAGGGAGCCTTATTCTCAATGGAATCAACACCTTATATCCTATACCATATGACCAAGGGCTTGGAGAAATGTGTTAAGTTCTCAGGCACGTGGTTCTCAGCATCGTGGTGGAACATAACTATGGGATCCCTCATGCAAGCTCATGGAACCATGCATGCGATCCTATATTTCTGGGCCTTTGTACTTAAAAGAATGTCATTCTCGCTAGAAGTAGATGGATCTGAGAGTAGGTTAGATCAGTGCTCCCCGTGCCACAGTTATTTTCATCTTTTGTCTTGAATTTTAGATCGTGTGATGAACTTGGAGGATGTTGGGTATTATGGGTAACTCAGAGGATCACAAGGGATTTGTGCATGCTTTAAATCCCCCAATTGGGGTAGCTCTCTACACTGTGTGATGTATTCAGTGCAGGAAGGGATTTATTGTTTTTTGAATTATCATGTTGTCCAACGTTTCCATGGCCTCCAACTCCAAATCAATAGCTCAAGTTGCTCCATCCCCCGCGTTGAAAGAATAACTTTGGGATATGTTATACGGTAGGACTCTCAGGGCTCAAAAGAGGTTCTTGCTATGGTTGGATGAGGAAGGAGGTCGTCACTTTGAAATGGTGGACAAAGACTTGATCAAGATCCATGAAGAGCTTGTTGGCACCATCTCTCAACCAAAACAAGTGATGATGACTCAACTAGTTGATATGGAGATAAGGTTCGAACGGCTGGCGCTGAAGGTATCAAAGATGGACATGGAGAGGAACAATGGCACCAATACGCTAAAAGGAAATCCTTCCCATTCCCATGACCATGAATAAATATGATTACGGTCGATCAAATTTTGTATTTTTTTTTTAATATGTTCTGTCTCTGGAAGACTATCTTGGTATGTTAACTCTGGTCAAATTTATAGAAGTTGGATTCTTATTAGATTTTTAGGCATTTAGAAGATTGTTTAGAATTACCAGGTGTCATTTTTCTCATGTATTAAGGCACTGAACTTGGTCTTATCATTGTATCTTCTCTGTGGTTACACCAAAACGCTATTAATATAATATATAACCATAAATTCCATACTTTTGTGGTATTAATTATACTCATGTAATTCCAATTGTAGTGAAATTCGATTTAATTGAAAGAATACATCTGAGGGTCTTACAGTTTTAACTTGCACATCCATTATTGCAAAATTATAGATGGTAAAATTTGTATTTATGGTTTCTATCCAGTCGTCAAAAATTTCTAAACTAGTTATTTTCAATCTAATGTGTATATCTGAAAATTATGAGATTCAATCAAAATAAGGATTAAAGGTGTTACAATTTCAAAATTTAGATCCATTGGTGCAAATTTTTAGGAGATAAGGTCCATTCAATTTCAATTTATGCCTAATAATACAACCTTGCCAAAACTATTAGGATTTAGTAATTTGTGCATATTTGAATATTTTGAAATGAATTGCAAGGATCACATTAAACCAGACATTTGAAGGTGTTATTCATTCACATTTCATTTTAGTTTGTGGTAACTATAAGGACATATAGTTTGCAAACGTTTACTCTTCTCAAAGAATATAGAAATAGTAATGTTTCTCAAAGTGAATATAAATCCACTTTTGAAGATCCATACCAAGTGAGACCAATCATGTTTAGGTTCAAACATCTTAGTCTGTTCTAGATCAACAATGTGGTCCTTACAGAATCCTTAAAAAAAGTAGACAATGCTACCCAAAAATTGATTATAAAGAGATACACTACATTTCAATGAACTCATCTTTAGAAACTAAGTTCATGAATTGTGGAAGTGATATGGGATTCTAATCATGATTCAATGTTAACATACCCCACAGGGGAATGTATCGTTTCTTTAGACAAAACATCAGCCATAAATTTTTGTTCACAAAGAGCTTGCTTGAAAGGTTCCCTTTGAAATTATTCAAGCAATTAAATATGTTCATGTCCCTATTTTTTTAAGACTACTAACACATGTCTATGAACTTCACATTGTTATTTTAGGAAATCTACCAAAAAAAGTCAAAATGTGCAGGAAAACCTCCTTCCATGGATCTCTTTATAGGGGGGTTTCTCCAATACCAAAATCCTTCAGAACTGATTGATTTAATTTAATTAGTGGCATGGTCTTTTACAATGAATTTTCTCAAGGTAGAAAGGAAACTGTAACATTCCACAATAAACCAACAACGATTAAGGATGATAAAAACCAAAAATATATGAGTAAATAAAGGGTATGAATGTACACTCAAACTTAACAAAAAATGATGATTAGGGAAGTATTTGATTTGTTGGCTTATTTTCTCACTTGGAAAATTTGTTTATGATTGAAAGACTTCAAATCTGACCTTAAAACCTATAACATTACAGGTATAACCAGCAACCAAGTGGAAGGACAAAATAAAAAATTCTAATATATATATATTATGAATCTTAAAGTTAAGTTAGATAGGATGACCTATGGATGGATGGGAAGATAATTGAACGTATGGTAGATGGAAGATAAGGATTTAAGGGGTAAATTATAGTCCTAAGAGGGACTACGGTCTAAATATGATATCCCGAACACTTGATATATGTTGGTTATTGTGTAACATTATACTGGAATTGACATTAACATTTACTTTGTATAGGTAGTAATCCCCATTATGAATATAGTACCATGACATGTACTTTGGAAACAGTGAAGGATGTTAATGAAGTTATTGGTCATATTCATGAGCATTGAAGTTCCCACACAGATTGTATTGCAAATGAAGATATTGATGTTGCAAATTTTTTCTTGCGCCAACTAGATAGATCCTATATTTTCAAAAAAATTGTGGATCTTATCCATATTTAGATCCTTATCCATATCCTAGTAACTTAGCTTCTGAATGTTATGTTACTCCTATGTAAAGTCATTGGACACAGTGATTAACTTGATTATAAAATATGGCTATTGGGGTTATTATTATTAACTCAAGGATGGTATATTAAGAGATTTGTAGGATGAATTCATAAGCACTGTCTTCCATAGAGATGGCAATTTATGGTTGCTAGTCAAATACATCAGTACCCGCCAAATTCCATTTGCATGGTCTTTCCTCTAATTAAAGAAAGGAGATTATACACCATGTTTCCTATGCTTTGTAAGAAAATGAAAATTTCATAAGGGTAAAAAATGAAGTCGATGTATGTTCTTCACAAATTTGGCATTCCAAAGTCCATGATTTATCGATCGATACTAAATCCTAGAAATGTATTTGCTTTGGAAAAGTCCATATGAATTCTTGCTAATATGAATGACCCAATTTGGACAATTTCAATAGGTGGTAGTGTTATTTCATATTGGCACGATAAAGTATTATTCACTAAATTCATATCATATCTCACTTGAGGGACAAGAAAAGAACACTTTCCTTAAACTTGGATATTAGAGCTAATTTTTAAGCTTCTTCCCTTAAGTTATTCAATCTCCAGTATACTTTGTTTTTACAGAAAATCACTTTTAGTTAGCTAGGATATGTCCTAATTATGAAATTATTGATGTTAGAAATGTAGATGGAGACACAGGATTACAAATTGTTGCTAATAATTGAAAAAAATATTGAAAAGATCTAGAATGAAATGAGGAGCAAATCACTAGAAGATTTTGTTCTATTTTACGGCAGTAAACCATTGGTCGGGGGGTTTGATATTGCTTGGGACATTGAGAGTTATTCCTACATAATCCTAACTGCAATACATTCCAATCAATTGAAGACAAAAAGGGGTATATGTTCTTGTAAGTAAGTATTGAACTCAACAATTCATCTACCAATAAAGAGAATTAAAATCAATTAAGGAAAACAAAATGGAAATGAGGTAAATTGTGAATTTTTCCACATGTCTGATGGATTTTCCCTCTCTAAGGTTGTTGTTGAATCCCTACCATTTTCTGTCCAAGCACAGAGTATTTGTTGTTAATTAGGGTCATGTTAATATTTCAACATTTTGCACAATCCCTACCCTAAAACGAAATCACATCCACAACATTGAGAAATTTAACAGAGTAATTTATCTTGGTCAAATGGTAGGTTACAGACCTATTTTTGAGGCATTACATCTCTTGTGGCTATTCTCAGTGATGTTTGTTTTCTCTGTGACCTCCTCGATGAGATCTATGACCTCTTCAGTGACCTCTTTCACCTCCTTGATGAGCACTACTATCTCTTCATTGGCCTCTCAGACCTCCTCAATGAGCTCCACGACCTCTTCAATGACCTCTCGAACCTTCTCAATGAGCTCCATAACCTCTTAAATGACCTATCATACCTCCTCAATGAGATCCACGACCTCTTCAATTAAATATGCAGTCTCTGCGGCAGGTGGGGAGGAGGTGAGTGTTATATTTTGAAATGTTTTTTATTTTATTTTTTTTAATTATTTTTTCATGTTTTATGTTTATTATTGTTTGATGTTTTTTTTATATTTATTGTTGTTTTTATTATTGTTTTATGTTTGATCTGGTTGGTCCCAACCTAAGCATAAATACTCAAATAAGAGTCATGGAAAATAAAATTCAGTATGCATGGAAACTATGGACCCTTTCTCATATACCGAGGTATATGGTGAAATCTTGCTATCTCGTAAAGAAAGAACTAGATTGAGGTCCTAATTTATTTTAATGGTACCAAGAGAACTAGCATTTTTTTTTAATTATACTCCTACATGGCATCTCTTAAGTGATTCCCTACCGATGAGTATATTATGCCATCAACATTTATTTAATGTTGAAGGCATAGCACACTCATCGGTAAGGTGTCTTTTAAGAGGCATCATTTAGGAGTATAATATGAAAAATGTGATGTAAATTAGATGTAAATTAGATTTAAATACATTATTAGATGTAAATTGTAACTTTGAATAATAAATGGCATACATCAATGATAATATTCATAAATAAAAAAATCAAATTCTCTACTAAGTCTTAAAATATTTCCATTTCAAATGCCCTACTAAAATTCACATTTTTATGTGGTTTCTTTTAAACAGTAAATTATTAACTTGGTACAACTTACAAACATGAAGTTCAAAGGACTTGGTTTGTGTATTCTATGCATGGAAAGTGATGAAACAAATTACCACTTAATAATTTTATGCAGTTTTGTTGAACATGTCTAGAAGGAAATAAATGGTTTCATAGGGTTAAGGGATGCTGGTTTGGAGATACTATTGAATATGGGCTCAAAAATTGGTGTGACAAATCTTCCAAAAAACCTTTTAGGTCATTTCATTTTATCATTGTTTGGGTCATTTGGCTTACCATAAATCTTGTAATATTTGACAACAAGGTAATTCCTCAAGTCCAATGTGCTATATAAGGGTGGAACAATATAGATTCTATAAGCAAGTGAAGGTTCCAAATATTCCCCAATATGTTAGAGAAGAATACTTTCTCGTCAATCCACCATTTCAAAAAATCCATTTTCACATTTATTTAATGATTCACTGGTTGTCAATGATAACATGGCCTCGGTGGTTCTCATATTGTTATTTGTGAAAATGTCTCCTCATAATCAAATATTTATTTTGGGTCATCATCATCATGGTCACTATCATTGTCATCAAGACCATAATCATCATACATATGATCATCATCATCATCTTCGTTATAGTCATTGGCATCATGATTGGGATCATCATCATCATGACCAATATCATCATCGTCACCATACCCATCATAATCGTTTTCATCACTATTAATCATCACAATCATCATAAACAACAACATTGCCGGCATCGTCGTTATCATCATCATGATATTAATTTTTAACTAAAGAGATAGAATTGTCAACTAAATTTTATATCATCAATGCATGCATCTAGTCTAACCAAGTCAAATTTCATTCCATACAAGCACAAATCAAAAAAATTAAATGTTGGACCCATTCACATGATGTCACTTATTATAGGTCGGGTCAAGTACATGATCAGCTGTAGTGCCTTATTTTTGGGTTGTGAAATATCAATATACAATAATGAAGATGAAATAAACATACTATGCATTACCCTGTTTTATTGTTGAATATTTGTTTGTGTGAGTCATGTTTGAGTCGGGAAACCCTCTCATACCGGCAACACACACGTCTACTCTAACCAAGTCAAATTTCAATCCATACAATTGCAGATTGAAAAAAATTCATCATTGGTCACATTCACATGTCACTTATTATATGTGGGGTCAAGTACATGATCATATGGAGTGTCAATCATGTTTGAGTATAGAAACCCTCCCACACCGTCAATGTTTGCATATAGTCTAACCATGCCAAATTTCAGTCCAAGCAACCACAAATTTTTAAAAAATCAAATTTGGACCTATGTAGTACATGATCAAGAACACCGTTTGGGTTAGCATGATAATTTTACATTTCCTTAATGAGATTCTCTTTGTTTCGAGAATAATTTAATATTCTCTAATGAACAGGTCCAACCACGTGAAGGTGGAATCTCTTATGGCCCCTCCCCTCCCTTACATCACTCTCAATTCCCTGTAACCTAACAAAATCTATGTAAAAAAAAAGTTTTTTTTTCATACTTAAGATGAAATGTCTCTAATTATAACAAATATGTCATCATACAAGGAAAGTGGAAAAAACACTAAGAATAGTTAATTTATACATACCAATAAAATTCAATAATTCTAGAGAAATATTAAATCAAAGTATATAGATTAGATATATTAAGGCATACCTCCTACACTTCAATGGACTTCATCATCTTCTCATTTAGGTCATCATCTGTATCATTTGATCTAGAGTCAACATTGTAAGGATTCGTCATATCATGATTGTCATCGATTTCAATTATGATCATCATGTCATCGTCGATATCATATTCATGGAAATTTTTGCTACATCATATGATTCAACTAATTATTCAACGTCGTCTTCTAGAACATGATCATCTAACTCATGTTAATCAACTTCAACATCGTCTTCTTCTTCCATACCCACTTCATTACCTTCTAGCACATTATACTTTACTAGCCTTTCCCGTGGATCGTGTCTCACAACAAATGACCAACCCCCTCTACTTGGAACCTCAGAGTAAAATACATGTTCACATTGGCTTGGAATAACATAGGGATCTGTTCCTAGCTCAAAAAAACTTGTATTAACCATGGTAAATCCATTATCATATTCAATAATAGTTTTATCTAGATCACGTTGATTCAATCGTAACCTGTACCATTTGACAACGAACAGAACTACCTTGAAGGAGTTAAAGTCACACTGAAGAATATATTCCAATACCCGTAGTATCAATTTTCTGAGAGTTATGAATGTCTGTCACTTATAGAGGAAACATCAGTCACCTCAAATACTGCAAATATCCCACAATATGATTTTTATTCATTTCATCCAACTTTTTGATGTGATATTTCCAGTCATTGCACCACATAGCCTTATGCCAATTTTACCTGCAACAAGCCATACAAATGATAAATATTACATCATGATCCATTTATGATTAAGTGCATTTTTGTGCCATATAGGGAAAAATCAATGTGTACATCAATATGTTTGCAAAAAAAAAAATAGTGTGGTTTATTAATGTGCTTTCCTTCTTATCTTTTAAAAGATATACTAAATCGATTTCCCTTTGTGTAATATTGGTATCTCCATTGTGATGTGATGCTTTAACCAATGAAGCCACACCTTCTCATGATATTCCATGACCAGCTTGTTCACATCATTCAATCCATACCTTCATCCAGTCAATATTGTTTGTGACGTATATAAATGAAGTGCATCCCACTCTCGACCAACTGTTTGATAAAACTAAATTAAAATTTAATACAAATGTGTATTCACATAACATAGTATAAACATTTACATTAGAGGAAATTTCAATTTAAAATGGGCCTTCCAAAATTAATACAAATTCCATGTCATCATGTATTAGCCAATCAAAATGATTTAAAATTAAAAAAAGGGGGCACCTCTTAAACAATTTTTTAATATAAATTTGGGGATAGGTATCATTAAAAAACTACTTTTTTGTTCGTATTTTCGACGTATCTCTGTGTGTTGTTACTCAAATTTTGAACGGGAGAGCTCGTTGGACACGGAATACAATTCCGCATCCAACGAGCTCTCTCGATCGAAATTTGAGTAAAAACACAGGGAGATATGTCGAAAATACGAACAAAAAATTGTTTTTTCTTTTCTTCCTCCAAAATTAATAAATATTATTTTATTATTTTAACTATTATTTTATTAATTTTCCTTAGGAGGCCCATTTTGAGTTGAAATTTCCTCTAATATATTGATGAATATTGAATATTATAAATAGAATATGTATGATATATACATAAAAACAGCAGTCAAATGTATTAAATTAATTAATCTCCACTAGCTAATAATTACCTTTCACCTTCCTCGATCTACCTTTCCCCTTCGGGTACATCCCTTTGAAATTGTTATTGGAGTGTGGATCATAAATGTGATTTAAATTGAGATTTGAAGCTAATTTAGGAAGATATTCGCTAATATACATCATGTTTTGGTATACCATATATCCCTCCATCATAGAACCTTAAAGATGTGCTCGTTTTCTAACAAAACCCTTCAAAATTTCAAGTGCCTCTCAACCATCCACATGGACCTTGAATGTACAAGTCCACACAATTCAATCTCCTCAACTTGTTGTATGAGGTAGTGTTCTTGTGAATTGAAAAATTCTGAAGGTAGATGCTTATGCATTTCACACATGAGACAAGGAATTTCTCTCCTCCAATAATTTACATCTTCTTTAGGTATTTCTTTATATGACAACCATCTACAAGTGATGCAAACCAGTTACAAGATTTAACAAAAAAAAACAATATGTTACATAACATTATTTAGTGCACAAAAATCAAATATAAGATCTACAATTATTTAAACAAACACTAAGCGCATGCAAAGAATCGCTACTTTACTCATGTATTTCCCAAGATTGTATATAACTTGTTTGACATTGTTGTTGAAGTTGTCCGAGAGAGAGAGAGGTAGAACATACTGTAACAATATACAAATCGTTTCATTTTTTTTACAAAAAGTAGACGAAAAATACCAACAATATGCACTAGAATATTGTTAATATAACAATAATTATATGCATACCATAATAATTACCTTCATGAATATATTCCAATCATTTGTTTTCACCCCCGCAAAATCACCTTTCTTTGTTATGATATTCTTCATGTTCACACAAAATCCGGTGGGAAATTTAATTTTCGCATGACTTCTTTTATAACATTGCTTTGTCGCTCCGTTAACATCCATGGAAGTGAGTTTATATTAATTTGGTATCCATTTCTATAAAATTGGATGATGTATTTCATTGCATGGTTGGTTTCTTGAATGTCATTGCAAATTTTGACAATTTTTTCTTTCTCACTCCTTCCATCCAATATTCTCCATAATGTTTCAGCCACATTCTTTCAGGTATGCATTGTATCAAACAGGTGAGCAATTCATAGGTGCTCATAGTAGGGAAACCTACCGAATTGTTTAGGATAACTTTTCATTCCTCGTGGAAGCCCATTAATTCTTTCATGATCATGATGGCCATCATGAATCATAGTTTAAAAAGAAATTATAGAAATCAATGTCAATTACAATAAACAACAACCAATAAACAAAATTTGATAACATTTCATATACGATGATTCGTACATACCTTGACGATTTCTATTATATTGACACTTCGATAGGTGAGGTGTCATTCTCTACGATTTTAATGCATTCTCTTGCTTCCCTTTGAACAAATGTATTTCGGTAGTTCTATACCTATGATTCCTAGAGAGGAAGTTCCTATACTCATCAAACACCTTATTTCCTAAACTTTTGGAACGACAAGATTTGATCTTAGGACCACAAAATGGACATGCAAATTTTCCATGTTGGCAGGAGTTTTTGGGATACATTAGTCACAATGTTGCGCAAGCTCAAATACACCACACAAGTGTAAGATGGTGCGCAAGGCGGAGAATAGAATATTTTATGTATTTTTGTGTCATATTTTGTTGTTTTGGACCATATTTTGTGGATATTGGTCATTATTTTGTAGAATCGATTAAGATTTAGTTAGGAATTTGTCTAAGTGGACCTTGAATGTAAAGGTGCAAGCCTATAAGTAGATGTTGAATTTTAAGTGTTAAGTATCTTTGGAGTTTTTTTCCCTAAAGTTTGCTACCTAAACTACGGGGTCAGCAATGTTCAGGCACCTCAACAAATAAAATACTATTTTTGCGTTTTTTTTTTATAACAATGTAAAATCAAAATAGGTAAGGATAAAAGGCAGAGACACAATATCTGAAAACATCAAAAAATACAAGTGCAAAGACAATAATNCGTTTTTTTTTTTATAACAATGTAAAATCAAAATAGGTAAGGATAAAAGGCAGAGACACAATATCTGAAAACATCAAAAAATACAAGTGCAAAGACAATAATTCTACAGGAATGGATGACAAAACATTTAAGGTACAGGAGATAAGATTTCAAGATATATAACTTCAAATAATAAACAAACAGTTCACTTTTGCAGCATATATAAAAGTACTGGTATTTGAAAACACATTTCAAACATCAATAGGCATTAGCATTCACTTGCATACATGGAATGAATATAGAAAAAATATACATCAAAGCAATGTAACAAGAGTTCAGACTGAACAATAGAATTTTAAAACAAAATAGTTCAAAATCCTAGCTCCATATAGTATATTAAGTGTCATTCAAAATGCAAAAGATGTTCTTACACATATAACCATTGAATGTATGTACGATCTCCCAACAGATTGACTCCCATGTGTGTCTCCTCTCTCTACATTACCAATGACAGACTTTTATATAAGCTTAAATCAACCAAAAGTCTCATAAAAATAATTTCACATTAATTTCAAATGATCTAAAGTTGTTCTCCTGACTGTCGAACTTGTGTTTGGATATACTCTACCACCTCATGCTCAAAAAATCTGGAGTTGATCATTGATGCTATTTTTTTTCCTTTGAAACTGTTTATTTGCACAAATTGCTCTACCACCTGACAAATGCTACCTAAAGAAACTGATAAAATCCCTTATATCTGCATATGATAAATATTTGCTTCAAATATTTGTTAACTTCCTTGATCCCATACACTTGTAGCTATTAAAGCTTTTGATGAAGACAAGTGGTTTGACATCTGGATGTTGGACATTCTATGGCCCTTGGCACCTAGGGGTTCTTCATCACATTGGGCGTTTATGTAATATGACACCATCGATAATTTATTTTGATTTCTTGTATATACTACATCTTTGTTGATTTACAAAATAATTCTTCATAAGAAAGCTATGGATTTGTCCTTCAAACATCTGGAACTCCCACTCGATGCCGAGTGTTTTCAGCTGATTTATGAGAGAACCAAGACAAATCTGGAAACATAATTTCTCTACAAGCAATTCTTCCTTTTTAAATTCCGATTCTGGAAGAGTTTTACAAATTCTCCACTTCAATCATTTGCACTGTCAGCATTTCAATATAAACAATAGGATATGCACAACACACGTGATATTCTGAAGCTATGGTCTCGAATCTCACCACACAAATTTGTAGGAGACCATGAGCCGGATAGTTAAAATTGCCATTACCGGACTCAATGCAATCTAAACAACTGCAAAGCCATGCTCAGAGTACTCATTTAAATGAGATAAAATTGCATTTCTATCTTGTAGCCTTCCCAATAGAACTCTCTAAAATGAAATCAACCCTTCTGAAACGATCTGTTTATGGAGACAATGTTCCCTTCAGTCAAAGTTGAATTTAATACATTAGAGTCATGAAGGAAAATAACCATTTCCACAACATCAATTAGAATGGGAATCACTGTGGTGCTGCATTTTAAACTGGAATGTCTATGCCACCATATTTATTTGTAGTCTTTTGGATGAGATCCCTTCTTTTTATGTGACAGGAAACATGACAGGTCATTCCCAGAAAATCAATCTCTTTGGCTCTGATCTTTTCCACTGCTTCCTCTACATTTTTCTGTTTGCGTGATGAGACCAACACCATTCTATACATTGTCAACACGTAGAACCTTTAGGATTCCCTACAAGCTTCCCTTTAGGGATTTTTTTTACATTCATAGTAATTATCCCACCAAATCTAGTTGTGAATTAAACAATGCCCCTAGCTGAACTCAACATTGAATGTAGCTAAGAAAATGATGGGTTCTATGTAACCGGATGTTTACTATTCTCTTCAAATATATGTATTCATAGAGTTTTAACACCTGGGTGATGGTTGGAGAGCTTATTTTTGGCACCTTCTTCCTGTTTTTTGTCCTTTACTGGGTCAAAATCACAAGCAACCACAATACCAAGGTTAACTGGCTCCCTCAAGTGTTTATTCTTTGCAAACCATTCAATCAAACCTGTAATATTTTTCACCTGGTCGAGTATGGCCATAAAAAAGATAATGAGTTTTTATGGTCATTCAATATGGTCATTCAAGACACACATATGTTTAGCTATTTTGTTCAGGATTGAACAAGAGTTCCTCAATTGAACCATGTAAAGAAATAAGGCGACGTTGTTTTTCTGTATAAGGAAAATAAATCTACATGTCTGCTTCCATGAGAAAAAATGTTGAATTTGGGGCCAAAAACATCAATTCCATTAACCACACGGTAGAGACCACGAAGGGTTAAAATAGAGTGGCTTTCGTACTGTCCAACAGTATCCTTGTTTCCTGCAATCTCTTGATATGTGCTAGTGAAAAAGAAATCTGCAGTATTCATTGCATATCAGCAATAAACTGACAAGAGAAATGATATTTCTCTTCAAAGTTTTTCCAATATATGTCTGAATTTGGTATTTGGTCTTTTCATGATTGTACCCTGCACAAAACTTAAACTCGGAAAACTGACAGCATGCATGTATTTGAATAAATGACATGCGTTTCCAGCATATGTTAAAATATAAGCAATGCTTTAGTTTATCTTGAAATTTTATAAATCGTGAATAGACTCGAAATATCCTATAGGAGCTTAGGTTAAGAAACCAAATATTGTGAATACCTATAATATTTAAAAATGAGATCCAAACAAATCAAAACTTTAGGGTAAAGGGAAAAATACTCAAGTCTAAAAAGATTTTTAAGGTAATAACTTATCCTAACAAGCATGGCTAACATACTTAAGTCAAACAGGAGGATCTTGTCTTTGAATGATCTTGAGATATTGAACTTCAGTCTGTGAGATTTTTTTATTATGTAAGATCTACGCATGAACTGATATCTGTTGATATGTCAACTGCTTTGGAGAATCTGTGATTTTGTGTGGAAGTAATATGACAAGACGGTAGTTGAGTTGAATCGTTGTCTTCTTTCAGTTTCCCTATTTTACTGTCTTCACGACTCAATTATGAATGCAATCTGTATTTGTGACATGGATCAGTAAATGATGCGATGTTTCCTTGTTCTAAATGATGTGATTATGTTGGATCTATTTGGTGATCAATGTGTTTACTGCAGTTATGTTTGAATGATGAGATTTGTTAAAGAATGATAATGAAGGGTTATGTGAATGCATAAGTTGAATTATCATATATGTTAATGTTGCGCTAATTTTATAAGTTGATGCACATTGTCCTCTCTCATTCTGTGAAACATGGTTCCGTCAGCTCTCCCTCAAACATCTCAAGTGAGACTTCACCCGCTCTGCAGGTGTTGCTGGACGGGGTAAAACCTATATGGGTCGGTGCTCAAGGAGATCATTGTGGTTTGGGCATCAACTGAGTGGGAACCCTTGTCGACTGGTTTTGTTGGATGAGTTTGTGTCAAAAAATGGTTCTATTGTCAGGACCTTATTGTGAATGAGGGGAGTACATGTTGTGGCATCCGAAGAGACCATAAATTCAAGAATGGTTCAACCAGAAGCTATGAGAGTTTGCGGAGAAGGAAAATCAGAACCCTGGACTGACGAAATATAAGTGGCTGGAAAGGTACATACAAGACGGTCCACACAAGTATTTTTTCTCTGGATTCTTGATCATCTTGTACAAGTGGTTGGTGTGATTCACCTATCACAAGACAAATTTCCAAGGAGGTGAACCAACATCCTGGACCCTCGAATTGATCTAGGAGTTGCAGGAAACCGACAACAAAGCATCGTAGGATGTTGAAGTCTGGCTAGACATTATATTGGAAGGCTATATCACCAAGTTTATGGTTGATACTACTAAGTCCTACAGCAAAGAAAAAAAGGGAATTTTTCAATGGACCAAGAGGTAGGTTCTTATTTTATTTTCAATTGTCAATTAAGATGCTTTCCTGTGAAAAAGGTATAGTGAATATGCATCTTGAGTAGTAGAACTCTAGTGCGTGGGGGATGTGGATACCGTGAATACAGGGGGGAGATGAATGGAATGATATGGGGTATATGGGTGCAAGTTACAGCAAGACTATGAGGAAATAGAAGGAAGAAAGTGGTCTTCAAGAGGAGGAGCAAGGTTTTGACAAGAGAAGAGGTAGAGGACAGGGGAAGGTCCTGCTATGAACGAAACACAAGACCATGAAGGAAGACCAGATGGGACGAAGAGACCCTACAGTAACAATGAGGATGACCAGACCCAGACTACACCCAGGGTAGAGAAAATATCAACCCCCAGCAGTAACATACCCACACCTCTGCACACTACATCATAGTTAGGAAGAAATGCAAGTTCAACACCAACTTGTCCGACATGCCAGTAGCACTCTAATAGCAGTAGTAGATCAGCATATGTAGGAAGAAAGCAAAGAATGGTGGGCGATGAGGCAAAGTTACCTTTGTTCCATGGGAGCAGGACTAAGGATCCAGAACAATAATGGTTCCTACGTGAGGCAGTATGGACTGTCATACAAACTACAGATGATGATGTCAAGAAGGGCCAATTTTCGATAACCTTCGGGTCGAGCACTGGATTGGTACATGAAATTTGTATAATATCCTACGGGGACTCTAGTGAAGACATTAGCATAATTCGAGAGAGGTCTTATGGAAGAATTCAGAAAACCAAAGTCTGAAGCATAGTACATTACAGAATTGAAGGAAATTAAGTAGTATCCCAATGAGACTATTTGGGATTTTGATCAAAGATTTAAGACATTAATGGAAAGAGTCATTTTTTAGATGAGCGACATTCAACATAAGGAATGGCTCATTTCAGCATTGTTAACTCATATCAAACTACCACTTATGCAACAGAATATTGCAACACAGAGTGACGCTCTAGAGATCACCATGAAGCTGGAAGCTTCACCCATTGGAGAAAATGTAGTCGGGATGAACCAAATTCAGACATAGTTGGAAAACTTGATGCTCTAGTTGCAAGACATTAAGAAGGGGAAGAAACAACGCGAGGATCTCTGGTGCACTCGATGTCGTGCAGACGCACATACCAAGGATACTTTCCCATATTTCTGAAACTACCTATTGTCAGTGGCACCAAACCCTTTGAGTTGTGGCAGTGTACTGTGGTGCCACATTTGTCAAGTATATGGGCATCGACATGAGGAGTGTGGATATATGCAGAAGATGGTGAGGAAGTCGATGAACCTATACTATACATTTTGTTGATTTTTTGGGCATGAAGATAAAGATTATCGTGCATATGACCTACCCTAGGAGAGAACATATGACTTGTATTATGTGAAGGGAGAGGATCATCGAGCAGTACAACAGCCATAGTTGCAAGTGGTGCAACCACCACCTCAACCTCAGTTTGTACCACAACACCAACCATGGATGCAGTTTGCACCACATCCGCGGTATAATCAGAGCATATGGCTCTACAGGAGCCACAGTATGTTCAGTCAACGCAGTATGTTCAGCATCAACTGAATCCCCTATAGCAGCAATTTTCTTAACCACAGTACTAGAAACGAGGAGGATTCCACAGAGGATTACGAGGAGGACAAGGAGGAGGCTTTGGTCAAGGAGGTGGAAGAGGTTGTAGACCCATACAATGTTATAATTATGGTGTATTGGGGCATTATAAAAGAGATTGTACACAATTTCATTGTATGTGTACGTATTGTACCACGATTGATCAAACTATTGAGAACTATTCACAACTGATCGTGAGGTGGCAAGAAAGAAATGTTCCTCGATTGCAAAACCATAATCAGTTATAGAAACAGAACCAATTGTAGATTCAGAACCGAATTCCAATTCAAAACCAGAATACAAATTAGAATGTGATTCAACCTGTGAATCCACCATTGAATCATAATCAAGGACCAACGGTTGCGACGATCTCAGTAGAATCTAGGATGTAGGATGCTGATGTCGCAGTCATCACTCACGGAGGTGCGATGATGGGAGAAGATAGTCCACATCCATAGGTTCAGATGGCTGGGAAGAAGAAGGTACAATTTGACATCAAGGCTAATAAAGACACATTTTTTGAATTGTGTGATGCAATCGAAAGGAATTCTGGTAAGTTACCTCATTATGAAATGCCCACTGTTTTTTATTCCACTTTGGAGTTAGGACCATCACGACCGCATGGTACCTTGCATAAATTATTTGAGAGTTGTTTGTCACTGGAAATAGATCCTGATTCTCTTTCCAAGATTGAGAATCTATTGCATCAACCAGCTAAGGGGAAGAAGGATTATGTGGTGAATTATTTGCATAAGAAAAAGACGAGGAAATAAATGCGCATGAACATCCAGATTGGGGACTATGAGGTAAAGTTCATCCATCCTAGATCTAGGATCAGATGTTAATATTCTAAGAAAACAGACATGGAAAAAATTTGGGGATCCCAATGCTGAGCTGGTCTCCTGTGCAGCTGCGACTGGCTAACCAGGCCAGAGTAATGCCAATTAGACGAGTTCTGCACCTTGCTGTGGAACTTTGAAGGAATGAAGACCTATGTTGATTTCGACATGATTGAATTTGTTAATGGTGTAGGCTCATTTTCCACGTTGTTGGGGATTGGATGGGCCAACGATAGTATGGCAGTAATCAATTTTAGGAATCACGTGATGACATCTGATAATCAAAACATCAGAGTCGTCACTCTGATGGATCCAAATGAAGGATGAAGGTATATTGAGTCGATGAAAGATGAAGTTTTCAAAGGATGGGATCATGCATATAACATTTTAGAAGATTATGTCCATCCAACTACCGATGGGGAACTTGGTTGGTGCAGCACTAGCTCTATGTCTTCTAATTCTGATGATGCCTTAGAGAACTAGCAGAACCACTTGCCTGAAGTGTCACTATGAAAGTGCGGCTTGATTACGTAGTCACTATGTCGCATCACGACTGAGACCATTGAGTTGCTAATTTATGAAGGAATTCCTAAGCTATCTGAGTTTATTGTTGAATTTGAACATAATGTGTTGGAACTACAGTGCTTGTTGGTGTTGAAGGAAGCACTGAAGGACAACCCAGCACACTGGTGGGAGACCCATAAGAATTCAATCACTGGATGGTCACAGTATCAAATATTGATGACAGTTTGCTTTGTAGATGTAGAAGTGTACCATGATGGAAGGAAAGATGGGAGGAACAGTCTTGGTGATCATTTGATTTAGTGCCAGACCTTGTGGGCATCATGACCAAAGGATGAGTCACGTCCATTCCTTTTTCCACACATTCGATGAAATGTCGTGATCTTGGTATGTATCAGCTGAGTTGCGCAAATAGATCACTACCTGGGAGGAGTTGATGGTTTGCTTCACTCACACCTTCAGTTTCACAGATGCAAATCCAAATGTACATAATGCGTTGCAGCTCATCCGCGATGTTGTTCTAAAGGTAGTGTCGGTCGCATATCCAGTGGATTCTCATGCACATTGTCACATGTAGTCGATGATGGAATGTTATAACATGACTGGAGGACCTTAGGATGATGATGATATACGGAATATCAATATTCTGGAAATAGAAGGGAGTCGAGATGTCACAGCACCGGATGTACCGATGGATCCAACGAATCAGCCATTGAAGATTAGGAAGGTCAACATTGGGACTGAGGAGAACCCAAAGTTTGCAAATGTTGGGGACTACTGGGATGAAGAAATGAAGGAAAAGATCGTATACTTGTTGCATGAATCCCAATATTTATTCCCTACAAAGTTTTCTGAGATGAAGGGGATACTGGGAGACTTAGGGGAAATGAAGATTCCATTGAAGCCAGATGTGAAACTAGTAAGGCATGGGCCATATCGCCTGAATCTGCGATATAAGGAGAGAGTAAAAGTTGAGCTTGATAGGATGTTGGATGCTGGAATAATTGAGCCAGTTGATGAATCAAAGTGGATCAGTCCTATGGTGGTCTAGGAAAAAAAGACAGGTGAGGTTTGGATTTGTGTCAACCTCAGAAAATTGAATGATGCATGTATGCATGATCTATTTTTGACACCATTCACTGATGAAGTTCTAGAAGCAGTAGGCGGTCAAGAGATGTATTCATTCATCGATGTATTTTCTGGATATCACCAAAACAATATCACAAAAGAGGATCGTCACAAAACAACATTTGTTCCCAAATGGGGTTGTATTCAGTACACTATGATTCCTTTTGGGTTGAAGAATGTGCCTGTGATATTTTCTGGGGTTGGTTTCGCTGCATTCAAATATTTTATTCAGAAGTTTTTGTAAGTTTATATGGATGACTGGACAGTTTATGGATTGATTAGAGACCATCTAGCAAAGTTGTGAAGGATGTTGGAAAGATGTCGACAACATCAGATCGCGTTGAAATCAAAGAAGTGTATTTTCTGTGCACCGTTTGGGATGCTATCAGGTCACATCATTTACAAGAAAGGACTGTTGGTTGACCTTGTGAAGGTTGCATTGATTTTGAGATTGTCGCCGCCTATGAATGTGAATATGCTTAAAGAGACTTTGGGGAACACATGTTGATGTAATTGTAACTTTGAAATGTATTCACTTGTATATCTTATGTATTGTACCTCAATGTTTATTCCGGGAAGTGTTTGTAATGTAATTGAGTCATTTCATGCCCCGATGTTCCGATCGGGAGTTTCTATAATGTAAACAAGTCATGTCAAGTCATTTTGGATAACCCTCCTATTTATGAAGGGTTAAAGTCCCTGAAGTTGCGGGGCCCTATGGTTATTAGACTCTCCTAGTGAATTCGGCCCTAGTGAGTTATTGTCAAGTCGAGAATTAGTATAAATAGAAAGTGAGACTCTCTATTTATCACACACTCACTCACACTCAGTTTTAGCGCATAGCTGAGGGAGAAGAAGTTGTTGGGGCTAGAAAGAAAGAGGCTACTATTGTCGGGAGATCATATTACTGTTTTGGGGTTTTACTTTTGGTGTTGATTCTATCTCTGAGCAATTTGTGGGGTTTTCTCCATTTATGGTTTCCCCGAGGAAAAACACTGTTTTCATTGTCTCTTGTGTTTGATTGTTGTGATTGTTATTCTCTCAGTTAAAGATCCTAATATAATGCTAGCTTAAATGTTAAAAATCTAACATGGTATCAGAGCTAACCTGAGAACAAGACATTGTGTAG
The DNA here is from genome assembly GCA_001517045.1 of Pseudotsuga menziesii. Classification (NCBI taxonomy): domain Eukaryota; kingdom Viridiplantae; phylum Streptophyta; class Pinopsida; order Pinales; family Pinaceae; genus Pseudotsuga; species Pseudotsuga menziesii. The sequence goes on from LPNX010737968.1 coordinate 357,168, forward strand.
CTGCGGGAACTAGGGATTCATAAATTTTGGATCTCTCTCCACATATTTTTAGCAAAATAAGGTTGGGATGACTCTCCTCCCTAGGGCGCATCTTTCTATCGAAGCAGAATCTGATTCTGAGCATTTTCAGTTTTTGACCCGACACTACTACCGAAAATTAGGGCTTTCAACAGAAGTGGAATTTTTGAGTGAGCCCAGGCCTGGATTGATCTCCTCCTCAAAATCGAAGTTTAGAGATCAAGATCAAAGCATTTTGTTGGACAGAACTCTGGGAAAGTCAAACCCTAATCTGCTCCTGAACTAGCACTGCAGAAATTCAGCTCCAAATCCAGATCTGACATCTTGACCTAGTAATATCTAAATCTTTTGTATTTCCATTTGAGGTTCTCAGTTAAGATGTCTCATCATACCAAGCTTGATGAAAATCTTGAGGGAGCTGACAACTTCTGATCCTGGAAGTATAGGATCTCCCTAGTCCTGGAAGAAATGAGTTGGACTCCTACATCAATCAATGAGGAGGTTCCAGTTCCAGAGGAAGATGAGGCTAAGGCCTTAAATAAGAAGAATTTGGTTATGTCTAAGAGGATCATTGCTCATTCAATTAAGGATCACCTAATACCATAGGTGTCCTCCCTCAAGACACCTAAAGCTATCTTTGATGCCCTAACCAAACTATTTGAAGGGAAGAACATAAATCGGAAGATGACTTTGAGGAACCAATTGAAGAATGTAAAGATACGGAATGAGGAGACCATACAGTCATACTTTACAAGGGTCTCCTAAATCAAAGAACAACTTTAAGAAGTAGATGAAGAAGTGGAGAATGTAGAAATTGTGATGACATCCTTGAATGGTCTCCCTAGGTCATGGGATTCTTTCATCCAAGGAATCTGTGCTAGAAAGAAGCTAATCAAGTTCAGCAGACTGTGGGAAGATTTCTCACAAGAAGAAGCTCGAATAGTAGCTCGAGAAGAAAAGATGGGAAATGAAGATCAAGCTCTCATAGTACACTCCAAGAAAGGTATAAGGGAAAATAATCATCACCAAGGTAAGCATTCTCATCAAAAATATAATTTTGTGAAGAAGGATCCATCCAAACTCAGATGCTATACATGTGATGAAAGAGGACACTTTGCTAGAAATTGTCCCATGAATAAGAGTGGATCTAAGAAGAATAGGAACTCCAAAAGAAGACATCATGCTCACACTGCTGAGGATGATGATCCTCCCAGAAAGAGAGTAAAACAAGAAAGTGGAGACTCTTCAAGTGATGAAGAATATGTTCTGATCTCCGCTCTCACGGGAACTGTCACACATGGAAGCAAACATTGGCTTATTGACAGTGGGGCTTCCAAACACATGACAGGATTCAAGGAATATTTTGAGAAACTATCCGAACACAATTCACCCCATAAGGTGAAACTTGGGGATGACTACCAATATCCCATAAAAGGTAGTGGTGAATCCTCCTACAAGCTAGACTCTAGAAAGTCTATGAAAATGAAGGATGTCTTGTTTGTACTAGGACTAAAGAAGAATCTTCTTTCCATATCGACACTAGATGCAAAAGGCATGAGGGTTACATTTGTAGATGGCCAAGTCCTCATGTGGCCAAGAGGAAAGATTATTGACGATGCAATAGTAATTGGAGAACAAGAAGGAGGATTATAAAAATTGAAGGGCCATATAGAACAAGCCTTGGTCCATGACACAATAGATCCAAATGAACTTTGGCATAGAAGGCTTGCACATGTGCATTACAGAGCACTACCACTTGCAAGCAAAGCTATTGAAGGTCTTCCAAAAATTCAGGCAAAACATGGAGTCTGCAAAGGATGTGTAAAAGAAAAGAACACAAAGAAGACATTTCCAAGTAGAGGAAGCAAAGCAAAAGGAAGACATTTCCAATGTATGCACTCCAATGTCATCCAGTTCTTTAAGAAAGTATGTATACTATGTTTCTTTTATTGATGATTTTTCTAGGAAGACATGGAAATACTTTATGAAGAACAAAGATGAAGTATTCAGCAAATTCAAGGAATTCAAAGCCTTGATCGAGAATCACACTGAAAAATAAGATCAAGACCTTTCGATCAAATAATGGCGGAGAATTCACATTAAATGAATTCAAAGAGTTAAGCAAAGATTCCAGGATTAAGAGGGATTTATCCACTCCATATAAACCACAATAGAATGGGGTTGCAGAAAGGAAGAATAGAACTATCATGGAAGCTGCAAGAGCAATGCTTCATGATCAAGATATTCCCATGCATCTATGGGCAGAAGCTACCAGAACAGTGGTGTATGTGCAGAACTGTACTCCACACAGAGTACTCAAGAACAAGACACCTAAAGAAGTCTTTTCCGACAAGAAACTAGAAGTCATCCATCTCAGAATATTTGGTTGTCCAGTGTACATACACATTCCAAAAGAAAAGAGGAAAAAGTTAGATCCTTCATGAAAGAAGGGTATATTTGTGGGATACTTTGAAATCTTGAAGGCTTACAGAATATACTTCCCAGGATTCAAGAAGATGGACATCAGTAGGGACTTTAAATTTGACAAAGACTCAGCTTACAACAAATCCAGAAAGAGACCTACTGAAGATCCTGAAGAAACAGAAGAACTTAGAATTCATGACACAACCATGAACGAAGAAATTCAATAAGAAGACCGAGAACTAGAACAACATGTATATCCACCTCAGGAGAAGAATCCTCACAAGAGGAAACATTTTTGGGTACGAGAAGCTATCCAAGGTGTAGAAATATATGGGGCTCCAGAAGAGAATCACAAAGAAAGAAAGAGGACCAGGTCCTGGTCCGGGTATGTAGCTTTATTATGTGACTTCATCGATAAAGAACCTTCCAACTATGAAGAAGCGGCAGAAAGAAAAGAATGGAAGGATGCTATGATCGAAGAGTATCAATCAATCATGAAGAATGATGTTTGGCATGTTGTGTCAACACCATAAAGGAAGTTTATTGTAACTTCCAAATGGATCTACAAGATTAAGCATGCTGCAGATGGCAGCATAGAGAAATATAAAGCAAGATTCGTGGTTCATGGCTTCTCATAGAAAGAAGGAATAGATTATGAAGAAACCTTTGCACCTGTATCTAGATACACTTCCATCAGATCAGTACTTGCTCTAGCTGTAGTGATGAAATGGAAGATACACCAAATGGATGTTAAGACTGCTTTCTTGAATGGTGTAGTAGAAGAGGAAGTATGTGTAGAGAAGCCACTTGGTTTTGAGATACATGATGAGGAGTCTCATGTGTGTAGATCGAAGAAAGCCCTGTACAGTTTGAAACAAACACCCAGGACATGGTAGGGCAGAATTGATGGCTTTCTATCTAGTTTGGGATTTACCAAAAGTAAATCAGATTCCAACCTTTACTACAAGGTTGAAGATGGCAACCCAGTGATACTCCTATTGTATGTAGATGATCTGTTTGTAACAGGTATGGATGGGTTGATTGCTGATACGAAGAGGAAGCTTGCTGCTGAGTTCTAAATGAAGGACTTGGGTATGATGCACTATTTTCTAGGCATGGAGGTGTGGCAGAATGCGGATGGAATCTCCCTTGGACAAGAGAAGTATGCAGTTGAGATCCTAAAGAGGTTTGGGATGATGGACTCCAAGGCCATGACTACACATATGGCATCGAACCTGAAGCTATTGAGTGATGCTTCATTAGAAGCGGTTGATGCTATGATGTATCATCAGATGATTGGGTACTTGATGTACCTGACGAACACGAGACCAAATATTTTCTTTGTTGTGAACACCTTAAGCCAGTTCCTAACAGATACGAGACATGTTCACTTGATTGTTGCAAAGCATATTCTGAGGTACCTAAGGGGTACAGTTTATTATGGGCTCAAGTATGAGGTGAATCAGAAGATTAACCTGGAGGGTTATGTTGATTCAGTTGGGCAGGTAGTGCCATCGATAGGAAGAGCACTTTAGGGTGTTGCTTCAGTATGGGATCAGGTGTGATCTCTTGGTTTAGCAGGAAGCAATCCTATGTGGAACTGAGTACAGCTGAAGTAGAGTATGTCAAAGCTTGTTCAGCTAGTTGTGAGGCAGTATCAATGAGGAAGCTACTATCTGATTTATTTGATCTCCAGTTGGATGCTACTTGTATACATTACGACAACCAGAGTTGTGTGAAGTTTTCGAAGAACCCGGTGTTCCATGACAAGTCGAAGCATATTGAGATCATGTATCACTATATCAGGGATATGGTGTAGAAAGGAGTAGTGAATATCCAGTATGTTGCGATGAATGAACATATAGCTGATGTGTTAACAAAGCCATTGGCAAAAGTGTGTACTTCAGGGAGAAGCTTGGTGTTCTCCAGATCGAGGTTCCCTCCAAAGGGAAGTGATGAGTCCGTGAGCCATTCCGACATGGTGAGAGGATTGGTTCCTTCCATGGTTAGATGTAAGGGCTGAGCCATTCTATCATGATGAGAGGATTGGTTCCTCGCATGTCAAATATGAGTGTTGATCCAATCTGATGTGACTGTAGGATTGGTTCCTACATGATCAGATATAAGTGTTGAATGCCATTCTTGGAATGAAGGCACCTGGTCAGTTACCAGGAACACTCAGTCTGGGACTAAGGGCCATTCTGATGTGACTGTAGAATTGGTTCCTACATGATCAGATGTAAGTGTAGAGCCATTCTGAGGCGATTGTAGGATTGGTTCCTACATGATCAGATGTAAGTGCAGAGCCATTCTGAGGCGATTGTATGATTGGTTCCTACATGATCAGATGTAAGTGCAGAGCCATTCTGAGGTGATTGTAGGATTGGATCCTACATGATCAGATGTAAGTGTAGAGCCTTTCAACATGTAGGTAGGATTGGTTCCTCGCATGGTCGAATGTAAGTGATGGGCCTTTCTGTCATAGATGACTGGATTGGTTCCTCTCATTATCAGATGTGAGTGCTGGGCATTTCTGACAGGGTTGTGGGATGTGTTCCCACATGGTCAAATGTGAGTGTTGGGTGTGCCTTTCTGATGTGATTGTCGGATTGGTTCCTACATGATCAGATATAAGTGTTGGGCGGGCCATTCTGACTTAGGGTCAGATATAAGCGCTAGAAAATATCTACATGGAGGCTAGGCCTACAACCAACATGAAAAAGGGTTGCCTCTGTAGAACTTCCTATGACGAGAAGAATCAAGAGATAGCACCTATGATGATGATCCAACTAGAGATGATCCAGATCGAGTGATGATCCAAATCTAGTGATGATGATCTAGATCCAGTGATGATCCAGATCCAGTGATGATGATCCAGATCCAGTGATGATGATCCAGATCCAGTGATGATCCAGATCGAGTAATGAGCCAGATCCAAATCTAGATGAAGATGATGACGACTCGATGATGATCCAGATGATACAAAGAAGAAGAATTGTGTTGCTAAATTGTGTCAAGAGAATACCTTCCTAGTTAAGAGAGAGTGTTGATGTAACTGTAACTTCGGAATGTATTCACTTGTATATCTTATGTATTGTACCCCGATTTTTATTTAGGGAAGTGTTTGTAATGTAATTGAGTCATGTCATGCCCCGATGTTCTGATCAGGAGTTTCTATAATGTAGACAAGTCATGTCAAGTCATTGTGGGCAACCCTCCTATTGATCAAGGGTTAAATTCCCCACAGTTACGGGGCCCTAGGGTTATTAGACTCTCCTAGTGAAGTTGGCCCTAGTGAGTTATTGTCAAGTTGAGAATTAGTATAAATAGAGAGTGAGCCTCTCTATTTATCACACACTCACTTGTAGCGCATAGCTGAGGGATAAGAAGTTGTTGGGGTTGTAAATAAAGAGGCTACTACTGTCAGGAGATCATCTTACTATTTTGGGGCTTTACTTTTGGTGTTGATTCTATCTCTGAGGAAGTTGCGGGGTTTTCTCCATTTATGGTTTCCCCAAGGAAAAACACTGTGTTCATTGTCTCTTGTGGTTGATTGTTGTGCTTGTTATTCTCTCAGTTAAATATCCTAATATAATGCTAGCTTAAATGTTACAAATCTAACAACACGGGGTATTATCGCAAGTTCATATGATGTTATGCTGCGATCACCACATCGATGGAAAAGTTGCTGAAGAAATATGTTGCATTTCTATGGATTCAAGAGTGTCAAAATAGTTTTGATACGTTGAAGGACAAGATGGATTCCACACCAATACTAGTATTTCTTGATTGGAACAAGGAGTTCCATGTTCACGTGGATGCATCGACTGTTGCACTGGGAATGGTGCTCATGCAACCAGGAGAAGGAGATCTAGATCACTTGATTTCTTTCGCTAGTCATAAGATATCATCCACATAGAAAAACTATATGACCATAAAAAGGGAAGGTCTGGAGATGGTATATACGCTACAGAAGTTTAGGCATTACCTATTGAGCCCTCATTTCAAGATGTTTACAAACCATTCTGCTTTGAAGTACCTAGTTAATAAGCCTATGTTGGGAGGGAAGATATGTTGCTGGCTACTTCTCTTTCAAGAGTTTGATTTTGAGATAATTGTGAAGTTAGGTTGTTTAAATGTTGGCCCTAGTCATTTATCCCGAATTGAGATAGGTGAAGAACCAACAAACATTGATGATAGATTTCTAGATGCACAGTTGTTCAAAATCGACATGGTTGATGGTTACTATGATCAAATCATCCAGGTTTTGGTGATGGGAACTGCACTAGAGGACCTTACTAAAGGTCAGAAGAAGTAGTTGGTGTTTAATGCCTCAAATTTCCAGTTGATCACTGGACAACTATATAAACTAGGACCATATGAGATATTGCAGCAATGTGTCCTACCACATATACAAGGGCATATTTTGGCAGAGGCCCATGCGGGAGTTGTTGGTGGACATTATGGAGGATGAGCTAGTGTGAGGAAGGTGCTTTGCGCAGGGATTTGGTGGCCCACCCTTCATGCTGATGTGATGGATTATGCGTGAACCTACGATGTCTGTCAACCAACTGGAAATCCATCAACGAGGGATGAGATGCTGCTAGTACCTCAGGTGACATTGCAGCCATTTGATAAATGGGCAATGGACTTTGTGGGACCAATCAACCCACTTGGAAATTGACCTGGTGTGCAATATATCATTATAGCGACAAACTATTTGACAAGATGGGAGAAGGCTACACCGGTAGTGGATTGCACCACTGCGACAACAGCGAGGTGCTTATTTGACAAAATTGTGACATGGTTTGGATGTCCAAGGATATTGATGAGTGACCAAGGAGTCACTTCATCAATCACACAGTCAGTGCATTAATAGAGGAGCTTTAGATACAACATAAGAAGAGTACCCCATATCATCCTCAAGCGAACAGGACAATGGACGCATTCAACGAGGTATTGGAGCATGCGCTTACAAAGGTATGTAATACAAACCGCAATGACTGGGATTTGAATATTCCAAAAGTCTTGTGGAAATATAGCACCACTTGCAAAATATTGACGGGACAGACACCATTCAAATTGGTGTATGGGAAAGAAGCATTCATGCCTATGGAGTACATTGTTATGAGTCTGCACATTGCAGTAGCTATGGGAATGGATGATGAAGTAGCACTAGAAGAACGATTGGACCAAATAATTCAGCTTGAGGAAGACCGATTCATTGTGGATTTTCACCAGCGCGTTGAGAAGGATCGACAGAAGGTTTGGAATGATTGCCATATAAAGAACAAATAGTTTCAGCAAGGAGACTTGGTGTTGTTGTATGACAGCAAGTTCATGAAGCATCCAGGTAAGTTACAGATGCATTGGCTAGGTCCATATCTTGTTAATTCCATTACTTCAGGAGGTGTAGTTCAACTGCAGCAGTTAGATGGTATGATGCTGCCCAAGCTAGTGAATGGTATAAGGCTGAAGCCCTATACGACAGGCCCAGAACCGTGCGATGCTTGAGGCATTGTACAATGAAAAAAAAAGTAGGTAGGATGGATAGATGGAAGGATGGTGCACCAATAGGAATTGGATGTGCAAGTAGGAGAGTCAGTAGCATAGTTAGGAAGGTCTATCGCAACGACCACAGGGTCGCTACGTATTCAAATCAGCAATAAATGTAGACAGTTAAAGTAGTTAATAGGCGGCGCTTGTTGAAGCGATGCGTATTGATGGTGGATCCGACCATTGGATTGACAGGATCGATGGCGGATTCGGGTAATTAATGCATGATTTGGTCATGATGAGGTAAAGTGGATCATGCTGATTTGGTAATTATGGGTATGGATCGACTTGATGCTATAAGAAGGGGCTCTATGCGGTCAAAAGACACCATTGTGCAAGATTGAGGAGAGTTATAGAGTTGAAGAGAAAAATCAGAGTGAATTAAGTGAGTTATTATGTGAAGAAGAGGGTGCGCGAGTGTTAATAATTGTGGGGAATTGGTGCGACATGAATATTGAACCTATCACGGTGGAGATTTTAAGTGAATGGGACTCACCAGTCAAACCAGTAACCATAGTGGAAGAAATTGCAAGTATACCGATAGGATCATTGTCGGTGCTCAAGAAGAAGAGGCAGGGCCAGAATCCTAGCTCCCCAGCACCGCACAAGAAGAGGAAGACTAAAAATTATGCGAGAGCAGTGGAGGAAGCTGCGTAGATGGGTCCATCAAGATCCAGAGTCATGGATTCAGCAGCTCATGCAGGGGTGTCCGCTGAGGATATACTTGGGTATATACTACCCTGTCGGCCCAGTGCGCAACCCAAGAAGCTCACCAAGAATCAAAAGTACCAAGTGAATATGTCAGCTCTACCACAGGGGATGGTATGCACTGCAGATATCGTTCCTGCGCTAATGCAAATGAAGTACGATGACCATGACTTGCTTGCATGGGAAGATGTTACAAAGGACCCATATATGTCGATGGTAGTAGTAGTAGGCGGCCTGATAGAACGTATTCTGTGGGATTGAGCAAGTGGGATGAACAAAGCGGGCTTATTGGGGTTTATTAACATGTTGCATTTTGGGTAGTTGAATGAGGTGAATGCCTGCATAAAGCAACTTTTGGCCTGTTTTCATGGAGGAATTTTGTGACTGGACACACCAGTAAAAATCACGATAGACTTGATATCATATATCATGGGGTCATCAAAGGATGGGCCAAAACCTTCACAGTATTTTAGAGGTAAGGATACTGACAAGAAGCTTACAGAGAGGTTGAAGAAGCACTATGGGTTGGAGCTCGATGGGTGGGCTTACCGCATTGATAGTATCAACGACCATGTAGTGCGTATCGGTGCAAGGATTTTGGCCAGCAAAGTGGTTAAGAAGAACCACCACATACAATGTAACTCGGGGGTGATTGTGTGTGTAGAGCAATGCACAGAGGGGGTGAAAATGAATTGGTCGCTCTTTTTTAGGAACCAGTTGGCAGAGGACACAGTGGAAGTACGGGTGGGAGAGCAGATGTTTACATACATTTGGTTGTTGATCTTGATCGCACTCATGGCTTGAATGGAGCCAGTCGACTATCAAGGCATGGACTTGGAAGTGGTGAAAGTGTGTAAGGGTGCACGTTACCAAAACCTATGGTGGGTAAAAGAACCTAAAATAATGGAGGTGTTTGCAATCCAATTTTGGATCTATTGGGAAGCGTTGTAGGAGACACTTGTGAAAATTCCTCGATTATCTGAGGAAGCTGCGATGAAGTATCAAAGTATTGCTCGGTTTTCCATCGATCCACATGCCATTCACATACAAGGATGGCGTGACCCGGACAAGCAATGGTTTCTAACCTCGTATAAGATATCTGATGAGGAGCTCACAGTGATTGTCGATGATTGGACCATCGCCTAGAGAGAACTGGTCAGTTTAGAGGAAATATCGATAGGACCCCAAGCAGATGCACCTGTTGATCTCATACATAAAGATGACCGACAGAGTTACCATGAAGTTGACATAGAGTTTATAGACACACCCACTGACCCAGGTGCAGAGCGAGCATTTGACGGATCTAGAATGAAGGAATAGTATGAGCAGGGTGCGACCAGTAGCACCATGCCAGGGATGGAAGTGCAGTTGAATCGGCTTGTCAAGGAGGTTACAGATGCAATAGATGTGGCAGCAAAAGAAATGAAGAAATTCATGCAAGAGGGATTTGCATAGGTAAGAACCAAACTTGATTCTTTACATGATGCTCTTTTGAAGAAAGCACCAGAAGGAGTGACTGTGCAGGACTTTGGCTCAATCAGCACTAAGACTGTTAGATTTTTATCATTAAGCTAGCAATACATTAGGATCTTTAACTAAGAGAATAACAAGCACAGCAATCAAACACAAAAGGCAATGAACACAATTTTTATCCTCGAGGAAACCATAAATGGAGAAAACCCCGCAACTTCCTCAGAGATAGAATCAGCACCAAAATTAAAACCCCAAAACAGTAAGATGATCTCCCGACAGTAGTAACCTCTTTCTTTCTAGCCCTAGTGTCTTCTTCTCCCTCAGCTATGCGCTACAACTGAGTATGATTTAGTGTGTGATAAATACAGAGGCTAGCTCTCTATTTATACTAATTCCTGACTTGGATAAAACCTACTAGGGCTGACTTCTCTAGAAGAGTATAATAACCTTAATGCCCCGAAACTGCGGAGACTTTAACCCTTGACCAATAGGAGGGTTACCCACAATGACTTGACATGACTTGTTTACATTATAGAACCTCCCAATAGGAACATCAGGGCATGACATGACTCAAGTACATTACAAATACATCCTGGAATAAGCATCGGGTTACAACACATAAGAAATACAAGTGAATACATTCCGAAGTTACAATTACATCAACACTCCCTCTTAACTAGGAAGGTTTTCTTTCAACACAATTTTTAGAACAAGTATTCTTCTCTTCAAGTCATATTCATCTTCAGGTCATCTTTGTTAGAATAATCAACCCATAGTTTACCCACTTAGACATTAATTCATTTATTTTTGTCTTATTTGCCTAGTTCATGTGTCCCACCTTGTGCAAGTTGCTAATTGCCTATCCATAGAGGTCAAACTTGCCATATATGACTCATGTAGCACTTGGGAAAGCCTTAGGAATCAAATCTACTTTATTCCTGGCCTCCTAGGTGCCTATCTGCTTTTTCTGCTTTATTGCCTGCTTTTTCAGTGTTTTAAGGCACATGGGAAAGCTAGACTAGGTGAGGTGAACTTGTTTTTTGTCCTACACATCCTCCTCTCTTTTCTCCATGAAAAAGCATGTATGAGCTGCCATTCCACCACTCTTTAGCTTGCCTATGCCTTTTTTCCAATTCATGAGCTCCATGACAGATTTGGGATCCAGCTTTTACACCTATGGGGGATTTGCTTATTTTTGGTAAGCCTGCTTTATGCTAGATTTGGAAGCTTCCTCATGCATTCAATTTCTTCATGTATTATATTTATTCATCAGCCTATGATATTACAGTGTTGGCTATTGTACACTCAGTTAATATAATTTTGTGTTACAGCTCCATATTCAGTCTCCATTGTTAACAATTTTGCATGATCAATTGATAATTGTTGTGGGTAAAATTAATCTACTGCTGGCCTAAATTTCTACATGGTATCAGAGCCATTGTAGGTTGTTACTCTCCTTTAAAAATTGTTTTGCAAGTTTGACATCAAGACTCGGAGCCTTCTACTGACATCCGGGACAAATTTTCTAAAGCTATGGATTCACAGAAAACTATCTTGACTCCCTTCAACTATTTTGAATGGAAAGCAGAGATGGAGATCTTGTTGAGAGTGAAAGGCCTCTATAGGGTGACTATGGCTACAGAAGCAGAGCCCAATGCTGCTGCATAGAATATCAAATGGCACAATCGGAGAGATGAGGCCTATGGCCTCCTATGTCTCAATATTTCCCGAGACCTCATTTTCCATCTCGATGGATTAACTTCACTGGATCAAGTATGGGAGAAGCTTTCTGATCTTTTTGGAAATACAGATGAGATGAGGGGACATCAGATCGAAAATGAGTTGATTTCTCTGAGTCCCAGTAGCTTTGAATCCCTG
>LPNX010737978.1:1314-19375 GCA_001517045.1 Pseudotsuga menziesii
GTGCGTCTTACAACACCCTGCATCAAAAAAATATAAAAAATTATCTAAACGAAACCAAAATACTCACGGTAACAACATAATAAGAAAACATTTTGACGTATTTAAATTGTACAATTACAATTAGGTNGTGCATCTTACAACACCCTGCATCAACAAAATATAAAAAATTATCTAAACGAAACCAAAATACTCACGGTAACAACATAATAAGAAAACATTTTGACGTATTTAAATTGTACAATTACAATTAGGTATACATGTTTTCCCGAGTCTGTTATTGTCTGATAAAAAATCGAGTGGTTTCCTCGATCAACACTTTGCAACAAGTATATACATAACATTATCTAAATGAATCGAATATACTCATGAAAAAACACAACAACAAAAAACATTTTGTTCATATTAAATTTGTGTGATTGCATTGATGTATACCTTCTTCCTCGAGGCATGTACGGTATCATCTACTGCTAGGTAGGTGCCCCTTACAACAACCTACTTTAGAAACATAGAAAACATTATCCAAACAAAATCAAAATCCTCATGGAAACAACATAATAAGAAAACATTTTGACGTATTTAAATTGTACAATTACAATAAGGTATACATGTTGCCTCAAGACTCTTGTAGTATGATCAATAGCCTAGTGGTTTCCTCGATCAACACTTTGCAACAAATATACAAATAACATTATATAAACCAAATGAATATACTCATGAAAAAACAAAACAAAAAAAATCTTTTTTCAAATTATATTTGTACTATTACAAAGATGTATATCTGTTGCCTTGAGGAAGTTGTACTCCTCTGACCAACTGTTGGGAGATTCCCCGATCACTACCCTACAAAGTAAATATAGAAAATTTAAACAAAATTATAACAATAGTCTAAAAAAAATTCCTTAAAATATTTAAAAAAATAGTTAAAAGGTTGGGTAATTTGTTAGATGTGCCACTCCCATAGTAATTGTGCTTATATCGACTCAATTCAAGATGTAATTAATAAGAAACTAGTCCCCTGCATTTATTGATTTAATGGAACATATAAAAACACAGTTTCCTTCACGTCCCTAAAATATGTAGTTGGGTTTCTTAATTGTAGACCTTGGTTGTGTACTATTTGTAAACCGTGCAATATTCCTTGTGGCTTTTGGCCTTTCATCAATGTACATGGTTGCTCCTTTATTTTGATCTTTGTCTTTTGGATATAAATAATTTCCTTAAAATCCATGTATGCGCATACTTTACATATATTGGACTAGGCACACTAAATCCTTGTAGTTGTAACAGGGTCCAAGATACTCCATCAAATGTGTACATCTATCGTAACCGACCATGATGTGATCCATGCAAAACAACCTAAACCATGTAATGGATATGGTACAATTTGATATATTCTCTCATTCACACAAAAATGTGTGTTTAGTTGAGGAATATCCTTGGGTACCCATTTTTCACTAGATGTTTGTACCTCAAGGGCACCTTGATGTCACCTATTGTCTCATCATCATAGGAACATAAAAAACCTTTTGCGAGAAAAAATTCCATGCATTTATGGAATTTTCTTCTGATATTTTGACAGCTATCGGATATAAATCTTGTAGGCCACTAGATGTCTCACTTTAATATAGTCTTACTAAGCTCCCCTTGCTCAAGGAATAAAGATATAACAAATATATGTTTGGTTCTACCTACAACATGGGAAAAAATTGAAATAGGATTTTGTTGGGTATGCATAATTCATATTAGAAAATTACAACGCATTAAGGCATGCATTTTTCACGATCATCATACATAGTTAGAAAATCTCCCCCAAGCTTGAAAATACATATGTTTATTAGTAAGGGATTTTTCCTTTAATTGTATTGCATGTTGTAAATTGGATAAAATGCCACAAATAATTTTCGAATGCCTTGAGTTCGTATAAGAAGGAATCATCAAAATTTTGAGCCTATGTGATGTTAAACTATCCAATACATAGTTTGAAATCATCATGGAATATGCTTTGAGATTTGGATTAAAAAAAGAGTAAAGGCGATCCTAATTCTAAAAGAGGATGATGATATTGTGCTCTTAGGTGATATATTTTTGACATTATTAAAGATATAAGTCCAATAAACATATATCTACAATAATGTAAGGTATTATGGATGTTGAAATGACATTATTCCAATAAAATACTATATAAGCTTATTGCTTTGTTACCTTACTTCTACAGATAATTTTTGAAGGTGGTAGAAGTTGTCACAAAGGATCAAATTTGTGCACAAATTTTCTTGGAGGATATTTAAGTCTACATATGGGTACATCCATGGAGCTGGGTTAAATTTTTTGGGAAGGTGCTTTCGGAAAAAACAAAAAAACGTACCTCAATCTAGGTTTTAAGACTTCAATCTAGGGTTTAAAAAAACCTTGATTTATGTTTTAAGACCTCGATATAGGTTTTAAGAAAACCTTGATCAAGGTCTTAAGGCCACGATCAAGGTCCTTCTGCCAAAAAAATTACAAAAAGAGGTTTAAATGGTAGCTCTATCGAGGGTTTAATAAAACCTCGATCGAGGGTTTAATTAAACCTCGATCGAGCTTATTTAAAAACCTCGATTTACGGATGTTAATATGTGACATCCCCAAAGTACCTGGTTTGCAGAATTAGATAAAATGGGTAAAAACAATTTTCATTTTTATTTTATGCTTTAAATCATCCATGTAATGTGCTTCTGAATCTGCAAATATGATTAGTATTTCGATTGGTTCTGAACACTTAGATAATGGTTTGGTAAAAAAACAGTATCTACAAGTAATAATTGAAGGGTCTCCATGTTCCGACATCATTCATAACCTTACAGACGCAATATTACGCCGCGAATAAAAAATTACTATGATATGAACAAATCCATTCATAAGGTCACATGACAATCCATAAATACACCAAAATAATTCAAGAAGAAAGAACATTTAGGCACAAAATAAATGGGACACCAATGTACGTGGTTCACCCCGAACTCGGGGTTACGTCCACCAAAAAATCGCATCATGCGACATTATTTATTAAATAGTTACAATCAGTAACGACAATGTTGCCATACACACTCTCCTGCTCAGAGTATTTCTAGACTAACCAATTCTAGGGTCATACTGATACATGAGACTAGCAGGTTCTAACGAGAACACTAGATTTTGAATCCTTGTCTTATTCCAATGCATTTACATATATGATTTCAGATTTAAACAAATTGACTAACCAATATTAAGGTCATACCGATACATGAGACTAGCAGGTTCTAAACAGAACACTAAATTTTCTAACAATCCTTATTCCAATGCATAAACAAATATGATTTGAGATTTAAACAACCCTTTATAATTAAATATAATTTCATAAAAAGGCATTCAATCTGAATGGTTAAGATGAAAGCTTAATCTTCTTAATCTAGGTTCTAGGGAGAACTCTTTGGTGCATAATTTTCTTAATATGCTCTAGGTGAATTCATCCTTGAAGACCCAATAGGTAAGTTAGTCTACTTAGGACTTACCTCAACCTAGGGTGACACCTAATAGTTTAGTTTGTTAAGGAAACATATTTAAATCCTTTATCCAAATCCCAAGATTCACTCACGGTTCTAACCTTGCCCCATAGTGAATTTAGTTTCTTGTCGCTTAAGTTTTGTTCAGGTCTTAAGAGTTCCTAAGATTATAACTTAAGGTAGTACTCTACCTTACAAAATAAGGTTCTACTGGTGGGGCCTTGGCCTTGAGCTCCTCACCAAAGAATAAGTACAATATACAGTTCATAATTATCAAAATTTTAGGGCATACAAGTGGGACGTTACATTCCCTCCCCCTTAAAGGCAACACCGTCCTTAGTGTTCTTGTTTCTCATCGAATTTCATTCATCTCTCGGTCAATATTGTCTAATTTGTTTTGCTTTGTATTTCTTTTCATGATCCTGCATTTAAAAATCATTCATATGCATGTATACTAGCATCGATATTCAAACAATGTAAAACTTCATAAATCAACACTCCACAATGGTTCCAATATGCATGTCAGTTCTATTTGCCAAAAAAAAATAGACATATTACCTCATAGGTACTAGTTTACCTGTAATGCATATACCTTTTCCTAGCATTTTCTTTTCCTGCATATCCTTCATCCCAGCACTCCAAGTGCTAACAGTACTTCAAGTACCAATTCAAGCCACATGAAACAAGGACAATAACCTTCCCAAGGCGTATCTCCTTTTTGTGCTATTCAGGGTGCTTCACCAAGTTGAGGTACTTCCAGTTTTCGCACACCACCATAGCTCCTAGAGGTTATTCTCTTCACAGAGTCCCCCACTCTTGTGAGATTCCTCTGAATGTGTGCAGAACGAGTCTTAACCAAAATATCTTACATCTAGGCATCCCTAGAATGCATAGTGGTCCCTCGCTGGCTCGGGGGGAAAAACAAGGTAGCTTTCAACCACTACCTCCATCACCACTTCCTTGTGGTGATAACCCTTTTCACATGAGATTTTTCTCATATCTTCTTAATTCATTACAGTCCTGGAGCTTTAGCACTCCTGACGGCCACAATTTCCCATGCCTGCAATCAATCCATAGATGGTCAGTTTATCATTTTATTAATTCAAAGAACATCAAACCTTTAGCATAATTCAGGCCTTACTTAATTTCTCANTCCTGAGGGCCACAATTTCCCATGCCTGCAATCAATCCATAGATGGTCAGTTTATCATTTTATTAATTCAAAGAACATCAAACCTTTAGCATAATTCAGGCCTTACTTAATTTCTCATTCATTGGATAAGATCCTTTTAACACTAGAATTGACAAGAAGGCCTTTGCAAGAAGCCACAAAACATTTTCAATTTCTTATACCAACACCATTCGCAAGAAAACACAAAACCCAAGAATTTTGATAATGAAACCACTCATTAACTTCAATTTATTACAACAGAATCAAAAATTCACTCACTATTGCAATTTTATATATACTACATCTGAACTCTTATCTGCTAGATATTATAAGTCTCTAAACAAATTACAGAATTCTTGTGGGCCTCGATAAATATATGAAAGACTAAATAAATTCCATCTCCATTAGAGATACCTCTGTGCAAACTAACTTCCTACTTTTAACTCTACTTTAATTGATTATGAAACATTAATAAACCAACCCAAGGGAAGAGCCAGGTCACTGACAACAAGGCACTATCATAGCTCCACCATTNTAACTTCTTACTTTTAACTCTACTTTAATTGATTATGAAACATTAATAAACCAACCCAAGGGAAGAGCCAGGTCACTGACAACAAGGCACTATCATAGCTCCACCATTTGTTTTATTTCAAGCTAGTCAGTCGTGTAGTGTTAGCAATATCCCATAGCTAATAATGAATGTAAATTTAAGAACTAAATTGTCTGCAATGACCAATGTTTAGCAATTTAAATCAACAAAGAGTGATGCAAGGACCAACATCCAAAACCTATTAGCAATTCTAAACAAAAGTAAATTGCCTGCAATAAGCCCACCACAAATAAGATCAGAAAATCCCAATCAAAGACCAACAGTTCCAGCTTCTGGAAAAAAATATTGCCTCCCATATCCTACAATAGTTAAATAAATAAGGGAAAAAAACTAAGGCCAATGTATACCTCCCATCTCATAGGGAGACAATAGGTGTGCCCTCTACAACATATCTATCCCATCGAGGGAACATATTAAGAACTAGGTAATTCTAAAAACTTGGGAGAACAAGAAACCAAGCAGTGAAATGATACCGATTAGTGCAAAATAATGCACACTTTAAACTCTGCTACTATTATGGAACACAAATAATAAATAAAAGAAAAATCTAGAAACAACAAGGCATACCAAACAAATATAAAATTACGTCGGTCATCCAACTGATACTTCAGTAGTTTAGTGTTCAGAACTCATTATTCGTGTACTACTGGATCATAAATTGTCTTATTAATCCCTAGAACTCTAGGGGAACAACCGTATATTGTCCTTGTAGATGTGATCCTCAAAGCGTATCTTATCTAGTGTCTAAATTTTGTGACGCTTTGCCAAATAAAAATACAAAGATAACAAGATCATGTTTTGCTAGAGATGTAAACATCTAAGGTACTACTAAAATAGAGTAACACCATGACCCACAAGGAATATCAAAATAAGTAACCAAAGGCAGCTGTTCACATATATAGCAACAATAAACATGAACTACCAATACCCGTAGTGAAACCTAAATGGAAAGAATCCTGCCCCTCTATTACATATATAGATAAAACCACTTATACTATGAAACAAGAACTTTATACTAAGAACGATAATTCTAGGGATAAAAAAGATGATTTTGCAAAATAAACACCAAAAAAAACCCCAAATAGAAAAGTGTTGATACGAGTATACATGTTTTTTTTTGGGGGGGTAAAAAATAGAGCCATGGCCTAAACATCCCATATTGTTTCTTAATAAAACTTTAAAATCAACCCCTAAATTGGAAAANACCCCCAAATAGAAAAGTGTTGATACGAGCATACATGTTTTTTTTTGGGGGGGTAAAAAATAGAGCCATGGCCTAAACATCCCATATTGTTTCTTAATAAAACTTTAAAATCAACCCCTAAATTGGAAAAAAAATATTTCTCCAAAAGATAAATTACAACTTTTTTGAAACTTGCATATTAGACAAAAAAAAAAATTCATAAGTAATTTTACCACTCTAACCATACAAAATCAAAGAAATTATGATGTGATTCATAATGAAAGCATTTATTAGACCATTCAAGAACAAATGATTCATANATTAGACCAAAAAAAAAATTCATAAGTAATTTTACCACTCTAACCATACAAAATCAAAGAAATTATGATGTGATTCATAATGAAAGCATTTATTAGACCATTCAAGAACAAATGATTCATATAAATATTCAAAATTTCCTTCAGAGTTTCAATTACAAATGCCTCCTTTTCCTTCGCCTTCAGAGTTTCATATAAATATTCAAAATATTCTCCTCCCTTCCCCTCCACCCTCCTCCCCCTCCCCCTTCCACCTCCTCCATCTTCGTATTAAGGGGAGCGGAGCTCCCTTGGATGCTAAAGGGATGCCCCTCACTGGCGATGCAATTATCAAAATCACACTGCCAATGAGGGATGACCCTTTGGCTCCCAAGGGAGTGGTACTCCCCTTATTTCAACAAGGNCTGCTAAAGGGATGCCCCTCACTGGCGATGCAATTATCAAAATCACACTGCCAATGAGGGATGACCCTTTGGCTCCCAAGGGAGTGGTACTCCCCTTATTTCAACAAGGGAGAAGGTTGAAGGGGGAGGCAGAGGGGGAGGAGTGTGGAGGGGAGTGGAGGTGGGGGGACGGAGGGAGGACGGATGAGGTGGAGGAAGAGGGGGGAGTCTCCTAGGGAAACCCACGATGACTCAGTAAATAAAAACACTTTATATTATATTGTTTTATCTACTAGCACAACCACAAGTAAAGTGGTCGGTAAATGTCTATAAGCGCAACAAACCACTTAGTTTTGTCAAGATATTTGTCTGTTAAACAAAGTCTAAAATATATAACTTTATATCTATTATTCATACCATATTCTTAGCGTTTATATAAACACAAAACAAATACTATTTAATAATAAATAAAATTAATTATCCATCTTCTACAAATAATAATATTATTTTATTCTCTAAATATATAACTTACTCATGATATTGTTTTATTTTATTATGTTGAAAAAACCAAAAATATTGTTTTATAATAATAAAATATTTTATTATCTAAATATGTAACTTATTAATAATATTGTTTTTTTAACAAAGCAAAAATATTGTTTTATTTTATTCTATGGAAAAAAAAGAATAGTGTTTTATTTAATTCTCTAAACAAAAACAAGAATAACTTACTAATGCTAAAAATATATCCTTATTCTTTATAATATTATTAAAAACTCAATTTAATGAGTTAGGTCAAATGAATATGTTAGGTTAAGTGAATCACATTGGAAACTTTTTATTAAAAATGTAATGCATTGAACATTTTTAAATAAATAAATTGAAAATTCTATAAAATTTATATCATTATTAAAATCGCAATTTAATGAGTTATGTCAAATGAATAGGTTATGTTAAGTGAATGAGTGAATGAGTGAATCACATTGAAATTTTTTTGCTAAAAATATAATACATTAAATATTTCTTAATAAATAAATTGAAAATGTTAAAGAAATATAATTTTATTTGATATTAAATTTTATAAAATTTACCCTTCTCACTGCCTTTATGCAATGGGCCCTTCCCTTAGGCAGGATGGGTCCTCCCTCCCATTCAAGAATGGAGCATAAGTATATGTACCAAGGAGCTATCTCTTCTTTCCAGCCATAATCATTTATACTATCGTAAGCCAGCTAGACCATCACATCACCAAGCATCCCCGCTAGGACAGTAACTCTTGGGTTTCCTATCCCCAGTAGGTAGGGGTTAACAAATAAAGGTCTATACTCTTTCTTGGGAGGGACTATTAAAAATATTTCTCCTGGGATTATCTTTATACTCATCCCGGGGAGGTTCTATTGAATCTATAGATCTCTTTGGAATAACTATTAGAAGAATGCCCCAAGGACAAACTATTTATTATGCATGCTTATCGGAAGACCCATTGAAACTATGTTGCGGAGCCGCCTCTTTATTTACTATGCTCGCTTCTGGGAAGACCTCCTATCAAAATTCTCCTATCCTATCCTGGGAGGGACCTTTATGCTTTTATTTTGCCGTAGGAAGGAAGTCTCTTGCCATGCTGCCAACAACAGCACTGAACGGGAACACTTGATACTTTAATAGGACCTTAAGGGAAGGGAAGAAATTTTTGATTTCAATAGTGTAGTACTTAAGTATTCCTGACAAACGACCCTTTAGAGACTGAACCGGCTTCATTACCACCCCTCAACTTAGAGCTGCTTTGCACGGGCGTTCAAAAGATAGATAGCATTGTTGGGTTGGACCGATGTTCGAGAAAACTTGCTTAAATAAGACTTACTTGGGATGCAATTAGACCTTTTCTATTTACTTTTACCATGTAGACATGCCTTTATTTATTTATGTGCATCCTATCACCTATTTACTACCTTCCCTTCAATCCTAATTTACCTGAACTTTTCAGCGTTGCATAGGCGTTCGACACAGAACCAACATTCGTTTGATAACACTTGTATTATTAATCTTTGTAGGGTAGGTAAGCACTATCGTGCCTCTTCTTTTAGGGCCGGGATGAACAACTCCCAGATACACATTTATTTATTTATTTTAATCATAAAATCACATACGGTAATATATAGATCTGTGCCAACCTTTGGCAAATAAAGAAGATAGACGATATGGCATGAAAGATGGCGCTTCAAGTGTCAAATCAAGAACATGGATCTTAGGGTGTTTCAGTGGAAAATAAAGAAGTGAGACAAGACTCCCATGTGTCAAAGATGGTGTGGCCATCGTATAGATCGCACATGACCATAACTTAGCATTCATACATTCACAAATGGGTTTCCAATAATGAGGTCATGTCTAAATATACTATCACGATATATAATACCCTTGAGTTATCAGGACGATCAGACATAACCAATATTCTTCAGATTCAAGTATTTGAGGATTGTTTTATAGTATGATTTTTGATTCCCTGGCTATTGGATAACTACGTTTAGTTCCCCCTCCGGTTAGGGTTACCTGGTATGCTCTGATAAGGCCGGTGAAATAAGGGATCCAATCTTATCTTTATGGAAAGCGATGATCTCTGCTTTCCAAGGGAGCAATCCAAACACCCAGTGCATGAATTTTTTTCCCACCCCTAGGCCAACTGCTATTTAGGGGAAAAATAACATAGGTTGGTTCTGACCGTTGGGGGCGTGGTAGGTATTTTATTCTTATGGGGCTTTCCACTACTGAGGAAGGTTTCATTTATCTTGAGGTGGGTTCCACTTATTATGATGAGGCATGTTCTGCTTATTCCAATGAGGTGTGCTCTACTTATGAGAAGGAAAGTTAGACTTATTTTGATACATGGTTTGCTTGCTTCGAATGAGCATGTGGGTGTTCCAATGAAGCGTTGTCGGGACGAGGGATTTTAAGGGAGGGAGCCTCTTCAACAATCTTAATTAGTGATTCTATTGGATTTTATGAGGAAGCATGCATGGGTGCACAAACATTGGGATTTCGGGAGGGCATGGGGCTTATTTTTCCCTTCCTT
This sequence comes from Pseudotsuga menziesii, assembly GCA_001517045.1. Lineage (NCBI taxonomy): Eukaryota > Viridiplantae > Streptophyta > Pinopsida > Pinales > Pinaceae > Pseudotsuga > Pseudotsuga menziesii. The sequence goes on from LPNX010737978.1 coordinate 11,570, forward strand.
GGTATATATTACATGTTCCTATTTTATATTTGTCTTTGCGTGTGTATCCAAAGTATGAATGTCAAGAATACAAGAGTAAGTGTTATGAAACCTCCATAAGGTAGGAACCTTCCTTCTGCCAAAATATCATGTCCAGCCCACTTAAAATAGCCTCTAGATGAGGCGTCTCCATGATGCCAATGATAGATGTGTGCATAAAATAGAGTAGATTCCAAGGCTGAAAATAGGTTTCATGTATAGCGCACCCCTTCAAGGATTAGTCATAATATGAAAGCAACACATAAACTGCTTGCTCAACTTTGTTGAAGTAGCACATGTAAATTTGGAAAAGTCTGCATAAACCTTCTCTAAGACTAGAGTGCACTTCTTCCAAGCAAAAAGAGAAACTCTGTTGACATGCAAGCTAACTAGCAACAAAACCTTTACTTGCTTTAGAAGAATCCCATGATAGACCTCAAGTGTAATTGGAAACCAATTAGGAATTGCATGAAACCTCAAACAAGGTGCACTTCTCACATGTAAATGGCTAATATAGGTTGACGCCTCCAAGATAGGCAATAATGTCCACGCTACTGTGTTCTTACAGATCTCAGGGGCTCAATCCCAAGCATGCAAAGGTAAATAGATCACTATTTTTTATCATTTCCGGCATTTAGATTTGAAAGGGGTATCCACACGTGACTATGAGATAGATAATCACCAGCTAAAGGGCACTCTTTCCATGCTTGGAAAGACCAAACCTAAGATAGAATCTGCCTCACTAATTTACTCCTTGTATGATGGGAATAAGTGACAGAAACAACACTATACACATGCCAAAAGTGACATTTATGATAGCACCCGCCTGATAATCATCTTTGTTATATTCGTGTATTTCAATGGCCAGGTGAAAGAGTGAATAATGGCATGAGGCATGCTTAGATTCATTCAAGTCTTTGACTTCATCTTTATCTGCTGATTTCTTTTCCTCTCTTTCTTCTAACCCTAGAATCTTTCCTTTTAGAGTCAAAATAAGTGGACTTACAAGAGGCCACGCAATTATTTTCCAAAGCACATTCAAGTAACTGTGTTGTAGCTAAATTAGCAGGTATCTTTTAAGTTTTCTCTAGGAATAAATTGAGATTTGAGCCAACAACAGAAGTATCATTACCAAAGAAAGGGGATCAGGTGTGTAGAGTATATAAAGTTGCTGCATACAATAAAATTAAAAGAGTAATTTGCATTCACAATATGTTCCTCTCGACGCCCTTCCACCTCCATTCTTGACCTTCTCCGCGGTTGCAATAGGGTAGCTCCACTCCTTGGAATCCAATGAGCCACCCCTCACTGGAGGCGCGATTCTGAGAATTGCGCCGCTAGTGAGGGGTGGCTCGTTGGCTGCCAAGGAGTGGCGCTACCCTATTGCAACCACGGAGGAGGTGGAAGGGGGAGGTAGAGCTTCACTTTCCACCTCCACCAACGGCCTCCTCTGCGGTTGCAATAGAAAAGTGCCACTCCTTGGCAGCCAATGAGCCGCCCCTTACAGGCGGCGTGGCTCGTTGACTGCCAAGGAGCGGCACTCCCCTATTGCAACCGCGGAGAAGGTGGAAGGACAACTATAGATCTGGAGGTGCAAATCCTGGATTGGAGGAAGATCCTGGATCTAGAGATCATGAATACAAAAAAGGATGCACTGCAAGGTGGACTTATTAATTAATCCTTACTTGAACTTTTAACAGATGATACGCCCACCAGCAGGGAGAACATATCCTTAACTAATTTGGCCATTTTTACTAGTTAGTTAAATAAATAGAATATAAATTTTGTTTTTTGCCTGTTTTAAGCTCAACCTATTCTATTATTCAATGTCAGCATAAAAAGAGAAAATCATGGAATGATCTCATATCCCAATGCTAGGGCAAGGGAAATCAATGCTTCCTTTCCATAGCTAATAAAGTGTATGTAAAAAACCTAGCCAGCTAGCTTTTGGATAGGGAAGTGTATGCCTGGGTAGCAGAGCAAGCAGTAGTCTCATTAGCTACACCTAGTAATTATCCACAGAGAAACCTTTCGCACCTACCTATAGGTTCATCATTTGATCTTTGTATTGAAGCAAATCAAATTAGTTAGCTCGCCAGGCACATTCACGCTTCTCGTTGGCCTTGTTTCACCGGACAACTCCAGCAGATCAATTGTGTTTCTACTGGGAATAAATTGACTAAACCCATTTAGTGTTCATTGTGTGTGTGTGCTCATGCCAACAATATGGAAAATTGTTTTCTTANACTGGACAACTCCAGCAGATCAATTGTGTTTCTACTGGGAATAAATTGACTAAACCCATTTAGTGTTCATTGTGTGTGTGTGCTCATGCCAACAATATGGAAAATTGTTTTCTTAATATGTTAAATGCTAGCTGGGGGTCGTTAGCTCACTGCAACTCAGTTTGCTGTAAGAGATCTAATGTTCTATTTCTTCATGCTCCACTCTTCCCCCCCTTTTAAGTAATCTGTTAAAGAGAGAGATAAAGGTTCCCCTACTNCACTGCAACTCAGTTTGCTGTAAGAGATCTAATGTTCTATTTCTTCATGCTCCACTCTTCCCCCCCTTTTAAGTAATCTGTTAAAGAGAGAGATAAAGGTTCCCCTACTCTATTAATCGTACTATATGAAAAATCACGGATAACACATCAAACATTGTTTGATTGCTCTCAATCCAGATTGAACCAATGAACTAGATGGACATCAATGGCTAATGCCTGCTGTGATACCCACCAAAGAATGCTTTCACTCAATGGGTAAACTAACTAGTAATGGGTGACGCTATCATGCAGTTGACTTGGTTTAATCCCATAAATAAAAGAGTTTCCTTTATTTTCCTCCTTCCTTGCTCACGAGTTGATCAATGAAAGAACTTTATGCACTAACCACTTCACTCGAGCAGAGGGACAATAGCCCTGAAGAAATGAATGGAGTTTGTTTGGTTGGAAGAACTNCCTTGCTCACCAGTTGATCAATGAAAGAACTTTATGCACTAACCACTTCACTCGAGCAGAGGGACAATAGCCCTGAAGAAATGAATGGAGTTTGTTTGGTTGGAAGAACTTCTAAAGATGGACTGAAAATCATGCTAGATCCCTAACCGATGGTTACCAATGGATCTGTCTTTCAAAATTAGTCCGGAAATCATTGTAGCTCACATGTTTTAAACCCCAGATGCCAGCCAAGTGAATCCAAGTTATCTTCACTTGATTGAAGCAGGAGGGCACTAAGACTCATTTTGCAAAAAAAGAACATAAGTAGGTAGGTATCCAGCCAAGGATTCTAAAACTAACCAAACCAATTGGAAAATGCAGTAAAAATCTCTCATTGGAAGCAACCATCCAGCTATGCAGTTTCAATGAGTCGAATGAGAAAGCAACAAATGCTGAAAGGGTGCATTATGCCTCACTAGTTTATAGCCCCCACTCCTTAGATTTAAAGATTTGGGTTGAGTAAAACATCCTTTTATTTATATGCACTTATAAACAATGAGGACTACAAATTTACAGAGGTTCGTTAAAGCCAATCCTTTCTATAACCGAAAATTGCACTGAACCAGCAGCGTTTTCTAGTTTTGACCCAACCAGATGTGTCCAATCCAATGCTTCTTTTTGGGCACTCGAGAAAATAGAAACTTCCACGGGCTTTGCAAGGTGAGGAGAGGAGATCAAACTCTTGTAAAAATGTATGCGCAAGCACTTCCTTCCTGTTGGTCAGGGTAAATTCATGTTCGACGAAAGGAGGGGTCAACCATAAGGGAGAGGAATAAAAGGTTACTGCTTGGATTCATGAGGCAAGTAATTCAATGTAGGTGAGTCTATTTTCCCCTCGTAAATTCCATCGGCGAGACTTAACTATACATAAGATTTATGTTCCTAGGCTAATAAGGTATGTTAACGGTAAAGGAGAAGGTAAGGTCTCGTAAGACAAATTGCTGGCTGGAAGTAATTTATTGCTTGTGCGCCTCTTAACTAAATAAATAAATTGGAAAGGATGAGGCATTCCTTCTATCTCAGTAAATGGGCACACCAAATATTCTTTCCTGTTGGGGTTTTCTGTAAGCAGTAAGACTCAGAACCCGTATATGTGAACTCAGGCTGGCATGGGTATCTGGTATTGAAAGCTTGACTCAAGCCCAAAAAATAATGAAGGCTGGCTTGAACACTGGGGACTGGGTTTATATGTATACCCTCAGATGCTGGAAGGATTGAGTGTAGGCTCAAAAGAATTGCATCTCTCATGCCCCGTTTTTTAGTTTTGGTAATCGTGGCTACTACTTGGCTACGAATCATTCTACTGCCGCTGCTGCTTTCTCTATGGTAGGGACCTCTGTGGCTCTAAAGATATCATTGTTGATTGATGCTACAATGCTTATGCACTTAATTTATGCTTCTTTATTAACCCAAACCACTCTAAAAGGAAGCTGATCTAAACCAGTACTGAAGCTTTGATTAAGACTGTGGGAACTAAAGAATTGAATACACTAATTATAATAGGTTGTTACAGTCTATCAATCATAGTTATGGTAATAATAGTGTTCATCTTGGATCAGTGGGGAGTAAATAGTAGGAGGAAATGAATGAATGACTCGCTTTATAGTTTTGAATATAAGACATGATTAGCCCAAATTTTATACTATGGTAGCTTTCGGATCGGTGTATAAAAAAACCACTTCTTATTTTGCTCAGGGCTTCTTTTTCAGGGTCTTTCTCAAGGATTACATGTAGGGTCTCTACCTCTGGTAACTTCTTCTGGTGCGGGTCAATCTAGATGGGCCTTTTGGGTAAGTTCGGGTTTCAAATCCCCCTTACGGTTGGGGTTGGTCCAGCCCTGGTTATTTAGATAACCCCGGTCAAAGAAGACTAACTTAATCCCTCCTGGTAGGTAATCCCATTGGGTAGGGCCCATGTGAGGTGAAGGGGTAAGTACTAGTGATATGAGTTTGTTGTTCACGATGTTGTATAAGAAAACAACCACGGAGAAGGTGGAAGGGGACGTGAAGCTTCACTTTCACTATAATTATCCGTGTGACAATCTAAATGATATCCTGTAAATTACAATCTAACACGTTGACATGTGTTTTTGAATAAATGAATTTTGTAATATAATATAGGGTTGCTCCCATTTTTTCAATTATTCGAAGTTATTTCTCTGCCATTAAAAACCAAAGGATTGTAGCATTGTGGATCTTGAAATTTTAGAAGTCTCGTAAAAGAGTATGTGATATTTCCTATAATGGGCTTCCGGTAAGGTTATGTTGATAATTAAAGGTTGTATTGGAATCTTGAGAGGTTACATTAAGCTTAAAGAATCCAAAACGTATGAGATTGAATGCACGTTTCGACCCAAAATGTATGCCTGCCTAATTGGTGCACCTCACACATGGACTACTCTACATTAGAATCTTGAGATGTTACATTAAGCTTAAAGAATCCAAAACGTATGAGATTGAATGCACGTTTCGACCCAAAATGTATGCCTGCCTAATTGGTGCACCTCACACATGGACTACTCTACTCCGTGCCCTTTGGACAGTAAGCTCTGTGAGAGTGAAATCCCTATCTAAAGAGAGTGAAAAAATCCTGTGTTCTGTATGTAGGGAAACAACCTCGAAGGTAAGCTCAATTGTGTGTCTGTCAATGTATCTTTCTCTGATGGTAAGGCTAGGCTTCACGGCACGGACTAATACAAGTTACCTTGATGCATATCCCAGAAACATTTGGTGTTTGTTGTACCACAATATAGAGGACGAGAATGACTATCCCTCCTTATAAAAGGTTATTCTTCATGTGTTGAGGTTAATACTTTTATATATCAAAGCGATGATGTTGTAAAGTATTGTTGGACAGGGCTTAGGACTTGTGTGTCCAATAATATTCTCTTATGGACCTCTAGTTATAGTAGGTACCCATGAGGTGGATCTCCAGTTATAGAGGTAAATGATTTTCATGTTGAAGCATTAAAGTTGTGTGATGTATTACTAACCATGGTCATCAATTGCTATTAAGTCTATTTTATAGACTAGCCACCTCTAGAGTGAATTACTTTATCATATGATCATTCAGTCCGAGAGTAATATAATATGATCACAACTCCATCTGATAAATTTTCTTAGTATAATATGATACAAAACATAAAATAAATTTAGCACATATTAACCATGCAATAAATATAAGAGATAAAGATAAGTGCATAGAGAACAAGAGAATTCGAATTGCTTATGAGAAGACTTCAGTTGACTAAAGTGAACTCGAATTGTTAAAGATTCACTTAAAATAACAATGAATGTTTGAGTTAAATGAAAGATAAAGGGAAAACTTATTGTTGATTTTCGCATCGCAGAGATTTCTAAGCTTGAATGTGGGTATATATAGAAACCGGTACCTTTTTCACTAAATAATGAATATTACTGTCTTCATAGCATTCTTCATATAGAAGTGAGCAATTACCAGGATATCATGCTACTCAGATATAGTGTTGCTTGATACATAACCATTAGGTAAGGTAAATATAGGTAGTACACTGTCAAGAAATATATAAAATAAAGATTATCAATTACCTTTTCTTTGAAAGTCTAAAATTCAATAAAGCTTACTTGATTTTTCTGACAGACGCTTGTTATAGATGGAAAGTTTCAAAGTGCAGAAGTGGACGAGTTTATCTATCAAAAATTAGTAGTGGACGAGTTTATCTATCACAAATTAGTAGTGCATCTGGATTTAGTCTGTCACCTGAAGGCCATAGTCTGTCACATGAAGTAAGTAATTAAGTAATTTGTAGGGACATTTATTCTCTTGGTCAGTGATGTGATCTTTTTTTTAACAGCCAATGATGGTTAATATGGAAATAAAAATAATTTCTTTCAAAATATTTTTATTCTTTTCATTGTAATTTAGTTTCAACAATATTTTTATTCTTTTCACTATAAATTATTGTTTAAAGGTGGAATTTCATAAAAATATCATTAAAAAGCTATGATAAAATTCATTAGAAAAAGTAACACCAATAAGAACAATCTCAATCTGTTAAAGTTGAAGTTTCTGCCCTACTTAATTCATGGAAGACATTTTTTTTCAGCAAATCTTATAAATATGATTAATGAAAGAGAAATTCGTAATATTCATTTGATATTTGTTATTACAACAAATGAAAGAGAAAGTGAGTTTGACCCTTAAGATTTTTGGAATTATGATGGTAAGTAAAAACCCAGTGTAAACAATAATCATAAGCACTGGTATACAATGCCCAACATTTTGTTTAAACTTTTTATTCTTTTTATAAAATATAAAAAACAAAAATATAATGCAAGATATTTTGTGAAATTTCTCTTTTATCGTTTTACAATTATAACCTCAACTTATTTCATAAGATATTTAAATGTATCGTTTTGGACTGAGCACATACAGTGACATTCATGGGCTGATGCACAATCATGGACTCCTTTAAGGACACTTTAGATGCCACATAATACTAGAATAAACAAAAAACTCTAATTTTAGGTGACAATTAGGGGTACTTCCCTAACTTATTTGAAGATGAAGTAAAAAAAGAAAAGATAGGTAATTGAATTAGATTTCATAATATATAGGGTTTATGCAGAGAAAGTGTGTGCAAATGATTATAAAATTAGTTTCTGTGAAAGTGGGTTTTCAATTTTTCAGCACATCTTAACATATATGTTTGTTCGGGTGCAGCAATATATGAGGTAAATGATGTCCATTTGAAGTAAAATCTTGCAGACATATAAAGGACATATGGGCCTAGTGCAACACTATTTATTCAGAAA
>LPNX010737995.1:5669-51509 GCA_001517045.1 Pseudotsuga menziesii
GCTTTAACTTAGTTTTTATTTCAGTTTCTTTTGTTTACATCATTGAACTGCTACTAAGGATTCCAGATTCCTTAGTAGGTGCTCATCAGCACAAGCTAGGGTGAAAACCCTAGCTACAATGTCATTTTTTTTAATCATATTGTGTCAAAGTTTAAAGCCCAAAGATTCAACAGGACACTCCACCCATCTTCAAGAGATCAAATAAAGCTTTAACATGCTAGGAAGTCTATTTGGTATTGTAGTGATCAATACAATAGAAAATATCTAAGAAACAAACTTCATCTATTAGTTCGACAAAATGTTATTGTTGGAAGGAGCCCATGTTTTCTCACAACATCCAATGGGTTCAAGATGAAGTAATTACTAATTTTAAGAGAGTAAAAGGGGCAATCATGGGAAATGTTGAATAACAATGAAGCCTTCATAATCGTTGATCTATCTTAAACAATTTTAAATAATTTAAGTGGATGGTCAAAATATGTTAATTTTTGTAATGAACCGTAAAGGTAGTGAATTCATATTATTATGTATAATTTATCATTTTCATATCATAAACCATGACTGAAGTTTAATTTTGATCTATGCATTTATATAATTGAAAATTATAACAAAAAATGCAACAATCAATCACAATGAACACATGGATTTTACCTTAGAAAATTAAATTGAAAACTCTGCTTCAAATGGTTGCTTAGTCCTCATTTAGTGAATATCATGTTACAAGACAATTCATGATTCTTTGGGCATTCAACAATTTGCATAACTCTTCACACAACTTTATGTTGTTTGTGTTTTATCTTTTTACTAAAACAAACTCTTTGTGAATCAAACTAATGGAAAGCCAAACATGCTTTACATTTAATTTCCCATTCCTTAGTAATTTTATACTTTCATGTTTATTTTTCCTCATTTATTTTACCACCAATCTTCCATTTATCTTAGGAGTAGTCTAAACGTTCTAAGTTTTGGACTTTTCTAGGTCAAACAACCTTAACTTTTCATTTCCCATTCCTTGGTAATTTTTTCCTTTTCATATTTATGTTTTCTCATTTAGTATAAGATGGTCAAATTGATTGATGGAGTCCTGCCTTATATAATGACTTTTCTATTCTTTAGTTATTGACATGTAGTAATGTTAGTCAAATTTATTTTTACCCCTAATATTCCATTTCTCTAAGAAGTAGTGTAAACCTTCTAAGTTTTGGACCTTCTCAGGGTGCCATCACCGCAATCCAACTTTATAATATTTGGTTAAATCTTAATTTTTCATTGTTGAAGATTCATTTGACTTGATAAATAGATTCAACACCCTTAAATACACGCATTGTGCAATCTCGACAACTTTTATATGTTATTCCCACAATTTTCTAAAATTTTAACCGGATTTCAAGCAAAAATTATCGGAAAAACACTGGAAAAGGTCCAAATCGTAGCATGTTTAAACTACTATTGTTTTTTAGTATCCATAACTTACATGGTTGTTACAAAACAAATTGCATTAGAATATGAATTCCAAATGACAAAAACATAATAAGTTTGGAACAAGGTTTCAAGGAGACACTTGGGTTTAGTTCAAATAATTGTGGCCTTGAGTGTTATCCTCCCCACCCAAGTTATTTTATTTTAAGGGACATGTTGAGATCATAATGAATATATTGTTGTAATGGCCTTATGTCCTACCCCAAAAAATAGTTCAGTTTCGAAGAATATGGGGCTATTACACAACTATGCAAATAAAAAACTACAGGAATTCCTAATGAGAGAAACATCATAAAGTTAAGGTTTCATGGAAATTTAGGCTATTACAAAACAGTGCAAATAAATATATAATTCTATAAGGAATGGTTAAACCTCCGACCTCATGGTTAACAACCACATGCTCTAACTAATTGAACTATTCTAGCTATTTATAGTAACTAAAATTGTTGCACTATATAGGGGAGGCAGGTGCGGGGGGGAGAAAGTGGGGTCATGTTGGCCGAAAAAATCCTCTTCCCTAGGTAACTTCTTTCATCGAGATTTAATCCATCCATCCCAAGATGTCTTACCAGTCCCATGACATCTTCCGTTGTCGGGATTTTAATCCTAGCTTTCCTTAATTTGTACAAAATTCTTTCTTTCATATCTAACAAACTACCCACCTTGAAACAAATGAAATTTATGTTGCTTAAATTATGTTTAAGTCAGAAACATATTGGATTTTCTATTGTTGTAAATTTTTTCTATTATGTATTCTACATTATCTTCATTTTTTCTTTAGCCTTATCATTTTTAACTTTAAGTTGCATATGATGGTCACCAATAACTCTCTTAGATTGTCTTGCTCAAAGAAAGGTGTTTCGATACAGCAAAAACAAAACAACAAAAGCCATACAGAAAAATTAAAGCATGATTGATTCCAAGCACTATTTACTGTCTTCTTGAAGCTCTGACTAAGCTACCAACACGACGATTTTTCCCGACGGCAATCATCGCGCCGGCACTCCGGCCACCGTCCGGGCTTTCCATTTCTGTCGCCGGTCCTCGTTCAACTGCCGTCCTCACTGCCCCATTCGTCCCCTTTCCATTTCCGTCACTTACATCACCGTCTCCCTCTGTCCGTTGCCATCCATGAAATTAATTTGCCACGGACCCACGTCCCTCCTCTTGACTATTCGGAATTCAAACCTCCCATTGGAATTACTGTTCTGCCTCTTCTCAGTTCTGATTCTGTTCACTGTAAACTCAATTGACCACTTTTTCCATCCAAGCGCTTCAATGTCTTGCTATTCAGTGAGATTACCTGCTATTACATTCAATTGCTCGGATTCAAGTGACCAGGAGCTGAGAAGAAGGGGGCGGCTTTGGGATTCAAGTGACTCGCGCTGGTAGCTTACTCCATTCACATGGGCTCAGTCAATGTGTACCCCCCAATCATAAAAGCAACCAGAGGACCAAAATGGTTTACGTATATAACTCTGTCCACAAATGAAAGGAGATATTTCCACGAATACTTCCAACCTTTCCACGAGCGCGTGGCCACTGGAGGACCTTGTCTTCACAATTCATTTGCATAATATATTTTTTTTCTAACCGAACGGTAGGCGAAAGTTCTCATGATTCTCATCGATAGTGTAGCACGCTTATAAAATGGGGAAGGCCGACCTCTTGTCTACAAACTACTGACAAACCAGCCGTATTTGCAGGGTTATAATGTCCAGTCTGGTGTTTACATTTCCCCAATTTTCAGAATTTGCTTCGAAAAATTTACAAGAAGGAAGGCGTGGAGATTCGAAACCTGGGCGGAAGCTGCGCATCTTGAGCAGGCCTCCTGCTTTGCTGTTCAAGCTTGACCTGCTAGAAGTGAAATTGTCTTGCAGGATCCTTTTGCTTCAAAAGGGCCACTAGTCCTAATCTAAGGCTCTACCGTTTAATGTGTTCCATTCAAACAACCTTCGCATGGATTCAGCCATGCGATAGGTGGGAGTATAAAATGGGTTTCTTCTTCCCCCAACGGGAGATACTGTTCTCCGAAGTGATATCGTTTTGAGTTGGCAAAGTCCAGGTCTCAAATGTCTCTCTCTTTACTAGGCACGCCTATTCTCAATATGGCTAATATTTTCTTTTGATTTTCTATTGCCATTGTTGGTTTTGCTCATGGGGTCGTAGCCATTTTGGGCACTCTTAAATCCACCTCTGATTCCATTCAAAAAAAAATTGTATCGATCCAGCTATATGAGTCAGGTGTATAGAATGGGTTCCCCTCTATAGATATCGTTCTCTGAAATGATATTGTTTCGAGCTGGCAAAGTTTAGGTTTCAAATGCATCTCTCCTTACCAGGCTCCCTTGTTCTCACCATGGCTAAGTATGTTGTCAAGTTTAATTTATGGCTGCTTATCATTTTGCTTATTGGGCTTGTTGTGGCTTGGGGAACTATTTAAAATCAACCTCCTCAAATGGATGCAACAAAGTTGTTGGGAGAGATGTTGGATGGTAAATGCCCATAAGTTTGCCTATCTTGAAGAGAGGGCAGGCCCTCCTGTATGTGCATCAGGATCACTAATTTTTGGAGATGTGCTTTTTGTTTGATTTGTGATCTGGTGTACAATGCTTGTAGATTCTTTTTTTGGTCAGTGATTTTGTTGGATTCATCATTCAGGATCTATGTTCTTAGACCCTGTTTGGTCTTTTACCCAATAGGACTTACGTATTTCAGTGTGTTTTTTTTTATCTAGAAGCTCTGTTATAAGATCATCTCATTGAGCAACATTTTCTGTTGTTATTAGCTATTTTAATGCATCTCCTTCATCCTGCAATATATTGTTGTTTGATATTTTTCAATTCTAACTGCCCAATTGACATTTTGTGAGCTAGTTCCAATTATAGAAAATATTTACTCTTTTAAGGTCTTGTAGTTTTGGTGGGGTTTGAAGAAAGATGGTCGGCAGACTTCCAATTTTCTACAAGTAGAACAACATACAAAAAGAAGATTTCCAGGGATCCCTATTTCATTTTTCAAGAAGAATATTAAAGTGCTTTTGTTTTGCTAGGTTAATGGTGTATTACAAACATAGCAAAGAATTTTTGTTGGGTTGTGTTCTGATAATTTTGTACATGTCGAATATGAACTTTGTAATGATATCCTTTGGATAGATATCTAATTTTTAAGTTCCTACTTTTGTGGATTTTCCAAATTGCATAAAAGAACCAGGATATCAAATTTGTAAAGGTGAACTATGAAGAAAACAAGTCTATGTGCTACAGTTTGTGCATCCGTGTTTTACCCTTTTTTTAGTTCTACAGAGGGGCACAAGGATGCCTTTGTAGCTTCAGTTGTACTAATGCAACAATAAGTCTATTTTCTTGTTCTATTGCGTTAGTATTGACATTGTTTCTTTAATGCTATCTTCTTATCTTCAACAAGTTCCTTTTACATATTTTTAGTGTGCAATGATCTGAAGATAAAGAAGTTCAGGGATTCCCTTGAGAAACACAACACTCCAAGGTGTAGTCTTGGACCTCCCATAGGATTGGGAGATGATGAGCTATTGGCCTTGTCAAAAAAAAAATCCATATCTTTCGACATGCCAGCACTGGTTGAAACTCCCAAAAAAGAGGTATCATTTGTCGTTGGATCTAATCAGAAGGCAGGAGATTTGGCAATTGTTCCTCCTGACAAGAATCCAGATGATATGGCACCTGTAGGACTGATCCACAAGTCAGATCAACCCTCTCTTGTGGGCTCAAGCATATGATTCTCTTTCAATGATTTCCATACATACATCCATTTTCTTGTACATCTTATAGAGCTCATGTAGTGCACTTTTGCATTTGTGTATTTTCTCCTTTTATCTTCGAACCATTGTCCATATCCCTGCGTGGGAGGCTTCATTTTTATTGAACTCCTTAGATGGTTAAGGTTTCATTTTTATTGAAACCCAAAGATGGTTTTTAGGCAGCCAGTTTAGCTTTTTATATTTTATTGAGAAAACCTATCTACCTATTTTTCCCCTTTTTTCTATAGTCATTTGTGGATATATTTGTATTTAATCCATCAGGCATTACCTAGTTGTGGATATATCTGTATTATATCCTGATTGTGGATATATCTGTAGTAAATCCATCCGGCATTACCCGACTGAAGATCGATTTTGGTATCGCCTTGATTTTTATTGCAAGGCATGTGGTATTAAAACCTATTTTTTCTGAAGGTGGCGTTGGGATTCAGGATAGGGTTTTTTTTAGTCCGACCATCTCCCATTTCAGAACCTACTTTAGTCTTTTGGTAAAAGTATCTATGTACAAAGAATTTTTTACGTTGTGTAATTTTGTATTGATAGCAATGCAATTCTGCAATGCCAATCATGGATTTCAATTAATAGATTAATAAGAGTATTTGGTGTGTACATGGTGTGTATATGGTATGTATATGATATGTTTATATGGTGTGTACATGGTGTGTATATAGTTTTTTTATGTGGTGTGTACATGTTGGCCTCTAATGCGGATATAGTCATGCCCAAAATCAACAAGAAATATTGATTTTTGCTTGTCTCAAAATTTCAGCACTGACTAACAAAACTGTAATTATTCAGTTAGGTTTGATATGTTCACAATGAGGACATGCATCCTTTGTGAAATTTGTGCAGGATAAATCCTTTAAACAACCTAGATAAATCGGATAGTAAGGAAAGCACGCATCTTGAAGGGGACCTTGTAAGATCTCATATTGTGTAATGGATTTAGCTTTCCTATTTCAACGTCAACAAAACTTTATGTATTGTCGCCTAAATTTAGAGAGGAGTTACAAGGCATTGATAAAAAAATTATCCTGTTATAATATCCATAACTAATCCCTCCAAATTGACCATGGATGGAATGTGTAGATTAAACATGTACAAGTCCTCTGTTAAAACAACTTTTAAATTTCTTGGACCATTGCATGGTGTAAGTTGGTCCAAATTCTTCTGAAAATGATCTCAATTCTTTCACACGAGTAAGAGTAGAGAACTTCTTAGGAGCATCCCAACCTCTTCGTAGCATAAGAGAACCAACAATTTCTAAGGCTTGCAGAATGACCAAAACAAAATTGAGAAGGAAACTGCCCTTAATTTTGTATACATGTTTTAGAAATCCAACATTTATGCGTGGAGCAAAATGTTGGATGATTTTGCAACTTTTCCCTATCTCATCAACATTTTTCGGCATGATTTTGATGGAATTAGGTAAAAAATTTGAAGAAAATTTCAAAATCTCAAAAAAAGGTTTAAACTTGTATAATCTAGGTTTTCTAGGGTTTTTTGAGGGTGTTGAATCCATGTATGTATTCAGAAGAACAATCTGATCTCAAAATACAAATTTATTAAAAAACCCTAAAAAAATACCGACACTCACTGGATGAACAAAATTGTTGAATTTTTAAACTTATCCGAAACCTAAAATGTAAATAAAAGTATTCAATAGCTTGGCTCAGCAAAGCAATGCGCAATCCATTAATCCCTGCAATTTAATACATGGAACACCTAATCATGTTTTATTCTCTCGAAAAGAATGCACAGATATAACATGAAATCAAGGAAAGGCATCCAATACTTTTGAAAATTTATGAAAATCTTCTCTATTATACAAAATGAAAAGTAGAGTGAAACCAAAAGAAAGCATAATAAACATGAAGATTGTGATAGATTTTACTAAACATTGTAAATTGTAATTTACCCATCAAGAGGGAGGCCTCTAAACATCCAAGTTTTTGCTTTGCATTGATGTTTTTGCAAGACCACTCCCATTCACTTTAAATGTTACTCCCTCTGAAATAGTGGATAATCTTGTACTTCTCACATGTTGCCCAGGTCTATTAAGCCAAGGGATCTTATGCGTGAACTGAATTTTGACATATTTCGAAGCATTAATAACTAAAACACAAAGATAGCGTGTATTTAAATTAACCTTAATTAATACCAAAGTTGAAGCATTGGAAAAAAAATCATCTTTGTTTTTATGCTTCGTCCACCTTGTCATGATATCCTAAATTTTTATAAGTGAACCATCCACTCTAAGAAATTGAGACAAGATGTATTTTTCTCTTCCCCATAGAAACATTAGTGAGACAAGGTGATTGAAAATTACAAAGGCTCGTGTGTTAGGATTGTGAGACAAGATGTATTCTTCTCTTCCCCATAGAGAACTTAGTGTGACAAGGTGATTGGCAATTACAAAGGCTTGTGTGTTAGGATTGTGGGAGTATGTAGAAAAGTGGTTATAGGTGGGGGAAGGCCATTGAAAGGAATGATGGAGAAATGGTAAGGAATGACGATATTTCTAATGTAGATTGACTAGGTGGGCTATTTATAGTGACAGGGCATAAGGATATTCATTAAAGCAAGAATTGGAGGACATATTTTTTCATGTTATAAAATCTTTTTATTTTTGTCTTTGTTGACTCTTCCAACTATCCTCATCACCATCCTAATAAATGAGACCTTGACACATTGTTGGTGGAACTACAAGGAATACTGTTCTTATTATTATTAGGAGGGGTATTCTTTTTAATCTTCATGGGTGGTGGATGAGAAGAACCTAGATCCATTTTACTAGAATGACTATGTTTGGTTATTTTTCTTCTTTGATCATCTTTAGCATAATGGTCTAACCTTGGTATGAAAAATTAACATATAGAAAATTCAAATATCTTGGCTGTTGAATAAGCAATCTATTTCCATCCCATACCAATAAATTGAGAGAATTTTTGGGTAGATCAACTTCTACACAAACACACGGGCTTTCCTTGTAGGCCTAGATATTTAACACCTCAAATCTCTCTACTATTTGTTTGACATAAGGTTTGATGCAACCCTAAAACACACAACCCCCAATATAAATAAATAAACAACCACAAATTTACCATTAGGAGCTTACTTAATGCAATATGAAGATAATTAAATACGCAATTCAACAAGTAGACAAATAAATCACAATTTCAACTATTTTTACTCTACTGGAATAAATTCATTTCATAAACTAAACCACTGAGCATTGTCTGCAACATAAATTAACATATTTTGCCAGGGGGCCATTCAACAATCCTATATTCTTCAGTCTGGTTATGCTCTCTCTATTTCCTTATTTGACAGTGATTTTAGTTATTTCTGAATTTAATAGGTTACCCCTATAATAAAATACGCAAATTCACAGTGATATGTAAAATTGATAGAGAAGAGAGATAATACAAATACTCAATGTAGGAAAGGAGACACAAAAGTAATGTCCCGTGAGAGAAACAATGTGTTTGGTCACCAATATTATATAACTAAAAAGAAGTGATTTAATTATAATGACAATGAATCTCCACATGTTTTTTCTGCTCATGAAGCATTGGATTTCTTGCCGTATATATTATATTTCTTGCTGACAATGAATCTCCACATCCTTGATTATATTTTAGCCTTTTTTAACTGCTTATGTTTAAATTTTATCAACTACATACCTTTCAGGGTCTTAAGTTGCACTTTCTTATTGTTGAACTTGTGTTAACTCCATTACATGGTAGATTGAAAGTTTCTGTAGACATTATCGTGACTTCATGGTTGCATGTCATGCCAATTTTTTTGCTTTTTTCATGAATATTTGTTTACCCTTAGGCTGCAGGTCATGTCACAAGAATAGAAGAAAGTATGCTTTCCCAATGTTAGTGGACTGCTGAATGACATGGACAAAATAATATGTGCTCACCAATACCACCAGTTTTACAGAAACCCTTATGATATTTAGCAACTAGAATTTCCAGAATGTACAGACAACTTTACTGAATTTGTTTTATGTACATCAATTAAGATCTTTAAATGTACAACAATTAAGATCTTTACGTGGGTGAATAACAACCTTAAAAAGCACATTTCAGACCTTGAAACAACATAAGAAACAAAGCTGGACAAGTTTTGAATATTTCTGGGTATATTGTTGCCTTAAAAGGGTAATGAACAACCACCTTAATGACCAGATCTGGTAGGAGAACATTGTAGCGGCAACAAACCTACATCATCCTCTTGCATTAGGGAAACTACAACATCACTTTGAAGTCATGGAAGTCAGCCTTTGGATAGAAATTAATAGGTCTCTGACCTATTTGGAACGTTGCCTTTATGGATTATGTGGAATTGTTGAACCGACAGTCATATAATCAAAGCTATGGGAGAGCCTATTGATGAAAAAGTCCCTCCTTTGGGTGCCTTGCTTCTGCATTACCCTTGTATGGATGGTCCATTCAAGCCCAGTCACAGGGGCAGTCAACCTTATGGAGCAAAGCTCAACTATAGCGAGACCTATTTCACACGTTCCTCATGTGGGGTAATTTCATGGTTTGATTGAGTAATGCAGCTGTGGAGCTATAAATATTGGAGAGCATTCAGTTGTTTGAGCCCTATTGGCATCTATGTTGAAGAGGTTAACTCAGAGATGATGCACCCGACCCTCTAAAAATGACTTTTCAAATACTTATTGCCTCAATATTCACCATACTCATTAGTCCCACATACAAAATAGAGGCCTAGTTGGGAGATAAAAGTAACACAACATCCAAGAAAGATAAGGAGACACAATACACCTTGGATCCTTGGTGCTGATTTTATGGAAGTAATTGGTGACTCATCTTTGACTTTGGTTGTTGTTCCATGCTTAGTCGAAAAAAAACTTCAATTCTTGGTTGTTTTTAGCGTCCTCTTGCAATTTTCTGATCTCCTGTCAGAGGGACAATCTCCAAAGGGATAATGGCCATCTGCACACTCTGTTATTTCTCCTTTATCGATTTATCCATTTCTTCTTCCATCTCTCTTATCTGTGCATTCTGTTCCATTATAAGTTTCAGAATCTCCTCTTTGTGACCTTCAGTTTTAGCCTCCTCTTTTGCTTGTGAATCCTCTGTGGCTGGAAGCTTCAGCTACTTCCAGAATTGGGTGTAGGTGTTACTTTTGAGAAGGTCATTCCTTTGCTTAATTTGCTTATATTTGTAAAAAATGTTTGACTATTTTTGTCCATGAGCTGATATAAACTAAAAAAATATGAATGTTGTCTTTGTCTCTCGAATGTTGTCCTGCAAAAAGTTCATGGACAATTATATTTAATATATATACAAAATTACAGAGTTATAAAATTACAAAAAAGGCCCTTTAAAGAGGACTTTGAGAGGAGTAACTGTTCAAAACACAACTAGCGACCGTCAAACCCAAAAATACAAAAACACCAAATATGATTTTCTTATAAACTTTGATATTGGAAGAACATTTGAAATCTGACCTACCAAAACTAGAAAGCTTCTCTGTCATTTCACTCGTTGTCATCCTCGTCTTCTTCTAAGTCAAACTCCCAGAACTCTCTCCACCTTCTGATATCTTGACCAACAATGTTTGGCCTTGTTCATGAGGGGGGTAGTTGGAACCTTGACCAACAAATTTCCTATGCAGAGAAACATTAAAAGATCCGTGGTATCAAAAAGTGTTTGGAAGAAAAGTTTAATTGACGGAGCCGGATCCACTTTTGCTAATATAAAAAATCTAACTCAACATGCAGTTCTTGGTGCAAAGTAGAGTCTTAATAGAGTATCTGACAAAATAAGGAAATGGTATAAAGGAAGGAAGTTTGGTTCCAAGTTTTCAAAATCTCACAAGGTGGAGTTGTACCATTTTGATCTATGAAATTTTGAACTTGTATCTGGATAAAAACCATTGAACTCAGACTAGTTATCAAATGTTTAGTACATTTTTTTTCCGTCCTCTCTTGTCTTTGCTGGGAATACCAGTTAAAACGGAAAAGGAGAGTGAAAATAAATTTTCCTGGCCTAGAGGGCACTTATAGAAATATATAGTGAAGGGTTGAATATTTTTTCCATAAGTTCTTACTGGGGCACAACTCAGACTGATATGAATAGTCTAATCATCAACTCCAACTAATTTTAAATCTAGGACTCAATCCATTGATCTGTATGTATCCAATACTAATCTAGGAGGGAGTGGCCAGATTGGCTCCTCATCCCTTGTATCTTTTGAGTATTATATGCCCCTTGAGATACGAGATGTGGATTTGATAATGGATTTTTATCAAGCAACAGGTTGCGAGGCATAAGGAGTTTTGATGATGAGACTATCTACATAGAATGGTCAAGTCTTATGTTAAGGTTTATCTTATCCTTTGATAAATATTGATTTCCAATGGTGAAATAATGAATGTTGAAACGAAACTTATTGGAACATCCTATCCTAATAATTTCTGTGATGGGACACACCGATCAATTCTTTTGTTATTGGTGTACTCTGTTTTTTAGTGTTGGAAATTGTCATTTATTGATCTTGTTCCTAAATAACCGATTGATGGAAATGTTCTAGAATGCATTGCAATACTGTCTCCACAACATTTTTGTGTCTCACGAGTCCAAAGTAATTGGTATTTGCTTCCATTGTGACAAAATTGTCTCTGCTATTAATGTATTTAAAATCAAGTCTTGGATTTTTCAATTATGACTTTTGAAGTAGAGGGCCCTTGCATATCTAGATATAAATTGAAGCAACCCAACCAGGCAAGGAAGAGTTCCATACGAGGCAAAGTTCCAGTCGGGGCAAATATCCATGCAGGGCAGAGTTCCAGACGGGGCAGAGTTCCAGGTGGGCATGGTTTCAGGCAGGGCAAAGTTCTAGCCGGGGCAAAGTTCCAGATGGGGCAAAGTTCTAGGCGAGCATAGTTTTAGGCGGGGCAAAGTTCTAGCCGAGGCACAGTTCTAATCGGGGCACAGTTCCAGGAGGGGTAGAGTTCCATGCATGGCAAAGTTCCAACCGAGGCAGAGTTCCAGTTGGTGCAGAGTTCTAGGCGGGGCAGAGTTCTTACGGCTCAAAGGTCATGACAAGGCACCATAATGAGTATTTGTGCACCAAGAATGGGTCTTAATCCCTTGATCAAGGTTGAGAGAGGAAATCAAGGGACTTATATGCCAAATGAAGCTTCTTGGGCTAATGGGCCACGATTAAGGCCTTAAATCAACACACATGTTGTAGATTGGATCATTGACCTTTGAATGGGATATAGGTGCCATTAGAAGGTTTTGCACAATAGAGATTCGTTTAAGGCAACCACATAATCCCTCTAGAGCAAACCTTTGGCCTTTGAGTGGGATATGGTTTCCATTAGGACATTTTATACGACAATGATAGGTTTCAGGGCTTTAACAATGCTAGGGAAGGAAATCAAGGGCTATAGGATTTCATTGAAGCTTTTATAGTTAATGGGCCATGAATGAGGTTTTAAACCACCATATAAGTGAAACAAGATAGAGATCAATGAACCAAATAGATCAACCAAATACCAAGAAGAAATTTACAAAATAGAAACTCAAGCATTTCCATTATGCCATCAAATACATGTCTAGAACTCTGCCCTAATTGGAACTTTTCCCTGTCTGGAACTATGCCCCGGTTGGAACTTTTCCCCAGCTGGAACTTTGCCCATTCAACATTACCAATGTAGAATTTCTAGCTCAATAAATCTCTATAGGAAGTGCTTTCGACAATGCCTGAACTTTATTGGAAGGAACAAGAACCTCACAGGAACCCTTCCCTTGTTGGAGCTCTGCCCTTGTTGGAACTCTGCTCTGGTTGGAACTCTGCCCCAACTGGAACTCTGCCACGGCTGGAACTCTACCCCGCTGAAACTTTGCCTCGGCTGGAACGTTTCCCCGTTGGAACTCTGCTTTGACTGGAACTATGCCCTCGGATGGAACTCTACCCCAATTGGAACTATGCCCTGGATGGAACTGTTCCCCGGTTGGAACCTTGCCCCGATTGGAACTGTGCCCCGGTTGGAACTTTTCCCAGGCTGGAACTTTGCCTGGGTTGGAACTCTACCCGGGGTGGAAATTTTCTCGGGCTAGAACTTTTCCCCGCTTGTTGGAACCCCGCCGCTTGTTAGAACTCTGCCTTGTTGGAACTCTACCCTGGCTGGAAATCTGACCCGGTTGGAACTCTGCCCCAGCTGGAACTTTGACCCGGCTAGAAATATTCCCGGGTTGGAATAATTCTACAATAACAACCACAATCATGGTGCTGACCAGCAGATTCTTAATTTTGCATCTGTTTTTGCAAAATCATTGTGACTGGAAACAAAACAATAATTGTGACATTCAAGCCAATCCAAATAATCTTGAAAGTTTCTAACAAACAATACGCATGAAGTCAATATACTGAGTCCCAATGTGAAAGAGCAACTAATAAATTGTTTAATATTAGCCAATTATACAAATCTAAAAAAGCTTCTGAACATCTTAGAGCTTCTTATCTAGTGAAAATGTACACATCTCTGTCAAACTCCTGCTTGTTGCCCAAAAACGTATGAACATGACATTATAGCAGATAGAAATCTCCCCCATGACTTATCCAATATTATATTATTGGATCATGCCTCTATGCTCTTCCCTGACAAATGCCAGAAAAAAATGTAGGTAGTCTTAATCCCATTGATTGACTTCCATGACCATGAGCTTATAGAGCCCCTTCTTGAACCAAAGTCTCTAGAGAAGGATTCAGTTGACCAAGAAGTGTTAGATTCAGCCCGAACCATGTCAATATCTAGATGGTTGCTGTCTAGAATGAGCAGAGTGGGGAGGAAGAATTCGACCCTCTGAGAATAGTAAATTTCTACCTAAGAAATCTTGGCTAGCTGTAAACTCATCATATATGATATTAATGTACATTCCTTCTCCTATGTTTGAATTAGTTGTTCTTCTTTCCTCTTCTAGGAACAATTCAAGTGACGGATTGATGTTTTTGTGGCAATCACAGTCACCAGAATCTCTGCTTAATCTGCACCAACTCTTGGATTTCTTAGACCTTGTATTCTGCCTACTCCTTGGCACCTTAGGTTATGGATGTAAGTTCTTGTTGCACATGAACAACAACTCTTGGAGATACCCCAACATCAGATTTAAGACCCATCAAGCTTCCTAAAGTAATGCTTTTGTCAAAGAAGAAGGAACCTGTTGACTGCTAATAAAAATGGAAAGGGATTAGGAATGTCTAAATATACATCTAAGTTGAAAGCAACGGAGAAAGATAACCTACAATAAATATGTGCACCTGGGCCTTCATTAACAGGATGGAGGAAGGATAATCACTATCAGAATACCATGATTTGGGTCATGAAATAACGGTGATCAATGAGAAACATATCAATCCTCCACCTCAATCCACAAACCAAATGATGACTAGACCCTCATTACCATCACTACCCGCTCCAAATCCAAACAACAATATCAATCAAACAAACGAACCTGCATGCACTAGTAAAGTTAGTGAGTGCCCAACCTACAAGTTATTCACATTGGATTGCAAAGCCACTCACCTCTAGTCGAGAAAAATTATGGTTGACACACCCTCACCTAAACAAACTGAGGAAGATAAATCTTCTTTAGAAGAACTTGGTAAGAGATAGGGAGAGACACAAGCCTCTACTCCAAATAAAAACCTAGTTGTACCACCATTTCAGGAGAGTGTAAACCAGATTTAGCAATAACCCCAACTATCCTTTGATATTGTTGAAGAACTTAGGCATGACTGCATAAGAAATTTGTTATGAAAAGCCATTAGGGATGTCCCAATTTACAACAAAACCATCAAAGAAATATGCCTATGGAAAGCGGGAAGAAAGAATCAAGATCCCCCTACCATCCACGTAATAAGGCAGTTAGCTGATCTAATGCTAGGAAGGATAATCAACCCTAAATATCATGATCCCGTGAACCCCATTTTAATAGTCCATGTTGGTATAACTCCCATATGGAATAAGATGGTAGATTTAGGAGTGATTATCAACATCATGACAAAATAAATCATGGAAACATTAAAACTGCATAATATGTTGGACTAAACACACACAATGCTCCAAATGGCCAAAGTTCAAACCATATTAAAGCTAACAAATTTCTTTTCCTCTTCCTGTTTCACTGGATGCTCCATGTCATATGAATTTATAATATATTAATGCATTTGAAAACTTCCTGAGATGCAATCAAGTTCCACAAATATTGGATATTTTAGTTATTATCTTTAGGAAACAAGAGTAGTTCTCAAATGAGGCTTTCCCCTTCTACCAAAATAAACTTCCAAAGCATGTCACTCATATAGGCAATCTGGTGTGCCCAGGACAAACAGTGGATTTGATGTAGAAGCAACAAGCGACCAATTATAGATATGTATACAGATAGAAAAGGCAAGACAAAAAGCAAAGCGTGCTCAATCACAAAAGATGTTGGGTCTTGATCAAATCCAAGAAAAGACTTACACAGACATGGAAAGAAAATGGATAGTCAAAACCTGCCTCAATCTCAAAATAAACTATTTTGATTCAATAACGTTTTTGTAAATGACCAAACTGTCTAATGCTTGTATAATGTATATAGCCTTCAAAAGTGGTTATTGCTTTCAACTTATGCCAATTCATTTATAAATTATGATATAATGGAATATCAAACTTACATTTTTAAATTTTTTGCAATAATGTACTCGACACGACTCAGAATCAATAACAGACTTTTGGAAGGATTTGTCACAACATAATTGCAATCTTATGTGAGCTGATAAAACACTTTCCTTCCTTTCTTCAATTGAAAAATTATATCAAGAAATTATCTGTTATGATGATGTTTAGACCAAGATATCGAGTCAATCTATGCAACTGAAAAGCCAATTCCTATTGAATGATCATAATGGCAAAAAAAGCAAAGCCTTGTCTCATGCTTTGCATAATTGTTTACTTTATGCTCATTTATATCTAAAGCCTAAAGAAACTAATTGAGGTATTTGTGAAATTTGAGCCCAAAGTAGGCAATTCCATGTAGCTATCTATAATCAATATCCAAGAAACAACGTAAGTTGGAGATCCTTGTTACTTGACTTGCATATTTGTTCCATGCTTGAATCTGAAAATGGTTGGTAAAATAATTGAATTTACATGAAGATCATGAAAAATTAAAACCATCACAATAATCTCGACAAAGATGATTGAGATAAAAGGTTGGCTACAAATTCAGATGTCACTCAGTGAGACTGATCTGAGGCGTAGACCTAAGGAATATATGAAGTATGAATATACCATTATTGAAATCTCAAAGCACCAAGAATAGCACACGAGTTTGGGTGACTATGCACATGCATGTAAGCTCTGAAAAACATAAAATAACAATTTTCTTTTTGCAAATTTCAATTTCTTAAAAAACATGAACAACAGGTCAAATCCTCTTTGCCATGATGAACATTTCTTAAGATGTTTAAGGAACGCTTTGTTTAAATTAACATGTTAAGTCAATGTGTATCTAAAAAAAGTCCCTTGATTGGATTAAGGTAGCAACATATTTGACTAGAGCTGTAGTTGCCTCAAGTGAAGAAAGTAATTGTATGAATGTCCATAAATGAGGAATATGATGAGTAATTACACCGAAGGTTCTGGTAATGATATGAACTAGACACCCTCACCTAGAAATATGATGATGACCGGTTTGAAACTTTCATAGTTTGCTTCAAAATTCATTTTCTTGCTATCCTACTCCAGGATTTGAAGGGATTGAAACAAACCTAACAAAGAGATTGCCTTTGCCATGTCAATAAGTTCAGACTCATTTAGTGAAACCAAAGTGACCCATGCAACATTTCAAGAAATGAGGTGGGGCATACTAGATATTTCCTCCATGATGCAAATCTTCACCAATAATAGAGAGATTTAACAACCTTAATAAAAAAAAATTTGCAATACACAAAATGACGTATTATGTACATATTTTAGAATACTTCTAACTCTAACTATTTTGGCATCTGATACAAGCTAAAACCAAAGTGTCATCATTTATTCTTTGGCCACTACAAATCAAAATAAATATGATGCATAAGAGAACTATTTCCCATTTGGATGCAAGTACAACGACATTAATTTCTGTAACCTTACAATTGCAAGTTGCCTCCAGGGCCAGAGGTTGTAAATTTTCATCAATCATCAACAGAGGTGTAGAGACAACATAGCTCCTAAACTAGTTTATCCATTCTGCTGTTAAGGTTTCTTCCTGTTATCTCAAATGGTCATGAAAAGCATTAATTATGAATTTACTAATACTATTCTCTCCCTGGCACTATCCTAGACTGCTTAAGAGAGAATGCCTACCAAATTGAATAATATGCATGAATAATATACATTTGCAACTGTGGATGTTATTTCTCATGCACTGTCAAATATGTTTGCTACAATAAGGGTTTCTACATTAATACACCTGTGGATTCCTGAAACTCTGATACAAAAATTACATGTTTGGGCACCTACTTGTAAATGCCAAAAGTGGTTGCATACTTGAAAATGACTTCAATTGCAAATTGTTATTCATAGTATGAATATCGGAACTTTGACATGTAAGAAATTCAAAAATCTTGGGTTGAATTCTCATGATCTCGAGTGACTAAATTCATACACAAGTAAATACAGAACGATGATGCTATCAAGTAAATATGAGTAAATCTTTGGCCCCAAGCAGGGGTTCCATCCTCATATGCATTGAAAGTCAGCCTCTGTACCTCACTACCATTTAATATTGATACAAAGAGCTCCCCATAAGGCTGGAATTGGTTGGGAAGAGAAATGGGTTCTATTGATACTCCACTCAAATTGGCAGTAAATAGCAGGATTTTAGAATCTGGATTGAAGCAGACATGGTTGAACCTTTCTTTTCTTATGCCAGGCACCTTGTGCAGACCTGTTCCATCAGGATGAACCAAGTAGATGCTGAAATATCCCCCTTGCTGAGGATCATCTCTGTTAGACGAGAATGCAATCCATTCCCCATCAGGAGACCAACTGGGCATGGTGTCAATCCAGGGGCCATGAGTAAGGCTCCGGATTCCACCCTCCTCTCCCTGTTATGCATCCATAATATACAAATTCTTGTGCCTAGAACAAACTGACCTAAAAACCAGTTGCTTGCCATCTAGGGAATAATTAGGAAAAGCATTGTTTTTAGTTCCATCTTTGGTAAGAATCCTAACCTCAGATTTCACTTCTTATGATTTCTCCTGGCCTAAATCCTCTGGATTGAACCTAATGGAGATTATATGAACTATGGTCTGATCTGGGGCAAAGAAAGGGCCAACATATGCATATACCAGGTTTTTATGTTTCCCATTCCAAGTAATAGCAAAGGCAGGCCCCTTGAATACCTTCCACCTCTTAGACCCCATCTGCTTTCAGTATATGCACACCGCCTTGCTCTATCAGACTAGGATTGAAGGAAATGAGAGACCCATATGGAGAAAATGATGGAAATGAACCATTCAGTCTGTATAAATCAAGCTTCGGCAGAGGGGATTCAATGGGGTCTAAGAAGGGAACCAATTCATTGGTTCCCACTTCGCCTCTGAATCTGTGGAATCCCAGTCGCTGGGAATATGATGAGACAAAAGGATTGTAGTGATGAATCTCAGGATTGATGAGACTGGTAACCACCATGAAAGACTCAGAATCCAGATCGAATATTTCGATGTGCTTGAATTTGGTTTCCGGGCGCCTTGTGGCGACAACAATCCAATTCCCTGTTGCAGAAGCGCAAGGAGTGAAGGCATGTATAGATGGAGGAGTTATCCACTCTGGATTAATGGTTTCTCAAATTGTTTCTGGGTCTAAAGGGAGCTTCAATCTGTAGATGCTTTCCGGGTCTGAAGGGAGCTTCAATCTATAGATGGTCCACCATCCATCCTCGTCTTTCTTGTGAAAATAAACTGTATTTTCATCTGCCCAAGTCGGCCATCCTGCGCCCTCTACAATAATCCTTCTGGCTGACCCATCCTCGGCCTTAAAAACATATAAATTAGTTGACAAAACCAAGCTCATGCCGAGCTCCCAGTCTCGTTCCCCATAGGATGCCACCATTGCCCATTTCCCAGATGGAGAAATTGAGGGACTGTACTCGACTATTCCTTGCGGAGTAAGACGAATTGTATTCCCAGTTCTGAGGTAAGTTGAATAGACAGCAGACCAGCTCTTGGGTGGTTTATCAGCAGGTTCTTGCATGGAAACAAAATAGACTTTCCCGTTCTTAACAATAGGTCTATCAAAGAAGAATCTGACATTGTTAGAAGGGATTACCATACAGGACAAGGGCCTGAGGACCTTTGTCGAGGAGTTGAAGTGGATTCGGGCATTCCTGCTTCGCTCCGACACATAGACGAGTATTTCCTCTTCTTCGTTGGGGATTATATCGGTATTGGCATTTTCTTGGAGTAGGAGGAGCTTGGCATCGGACGGGGCAACGAACTGGGCATTGTAATTGATGGATTTGGTTTCGGTGAGTATGTGATCATTGAGAAATTTGGGCGGTGATTCTGCAGAGAAATTTTGGGGGAGATCGATGGTGAAGACGTCGAATCCGTAAGTGGGCCTTCCCACCACAGAGAAAACCATGGTGCCTTCTATTCTCTCTCATTGTTCATCGCCATGGCCTTCAACTTTGTTATCAGAAGGATTTCAGCTCAGCTCTCATTAACCTGAGAATGTCCGACTTCTAGGAGGGTGGGAGTGTTGTTTGAATTGGCAAGCACGGAAGGTGGGTGGTGAATTGAATGCATGGGAGGGACTTCTAGGAGAGGAGACAACGAGGGTTAACGATGACGATGGATGGCAACGGCGTTGGAATAACAGATTTTGACAATTCACGGAAGGCCGGCAATGGGGAGATTGGCCAGTCCGGTGGTCGGAGCGCCAGCATGACGATTGCCACCGGGAAAAATCGTCGCGTCGTTAGCTTACCCCATTCCCACAGGTGCCTTTCATTTCCGGTAATATGTTCGAGGCTTTCATTGTCGGTAATTTTCTAGGAAAAGTAATGATGCAAAGATATTTGAACGTGGGTTGCCTGGGTGAAAACCAAGTATCCTAACCAGACTAGACGACAACGAATGCAACATTTAAATAAACAAAGTAATCAATGTTACATATTAATATCATAGTGTTTTAGTTATATTTGTTACTATATTTCTCCTACTTCAAATTTGGATCATTTATTTATTTTTCAAAGTAAAAAAAACTACGACGACGTAGGTTAGCTTGGTTTTGGTACAATCTTAAGACCTTAATATATGGCGACATATTTATGTTTAGACAAAACTTATTTATTTAAAATAGCTTGCTAGTTGTGCATAAAAATGTAGAGATTCACTCTAACCAAATGTCATTACATTTTGAGCCATTAACCTGTTTATTTACATTTAAAGGTGTACTCTCAACCAATTAAAATTTGTTTTAGGCCATACTCTAAAACCAAAAGATGGTTTCAACATATATTTATCTATAAATTATCTTATACCTTTATATAGTTATCAATGAAGCTCTCGAAGAAAGGCCATGTGGGAATCATATATATAATTAGAATAGGCAATCTTTTGCTTAAAATGTTTTAGATAGTGAAAAGTAAATGGTTGACAATCTAGATGACTATACTCTTGGAGTTTCCAAATAAATTATGACCAAAAAAACAATTAAAGATACCATTTATCAAGATTGCACCATTTATTAAAGCAACCCCATGGGGGGTTTTGAAATGTTCCCATCCATGCCTAGGTCTTGCGTACTCATTTTCCTCCCAAATATATTCTAGATAAACAAATTGTGGTCTACAGTCATGGTTCAATGGAAGGTTAGTATTTTAACAAGAGAAAAAATAACCTTTTCTCATATTGGATACTTATGTTCTTGTAAATTTTTTCTATTATGTATTCTACATTATCTTCATTGTTTCTTTAGCCTTATCATTTTTAACTTTAAGTTGCATATGATGGTCACCACTAACTCTCTTAGATTGTCTTGCTCAAATAAAGGTGTTTTGATACAGCAAAAACAAAACAACAAAAGCCATACAAAAAACTTAAAACATGATTGATTCCAAGCACTATTTATTGTCTTCTTGAAGCTCTGACTCTAAAGCATCCACTTTTTAACACAAATGTTTGATCACATTTTCAGTATCCTGAAGTTGAGATTCAATATCTGATTTACGTAAAGCCATAGCTCCTAATTCATACTCTGATAAACTCTTTGATTCATGTGCAAAAGCAAGCTGCTCTTCCAATTTTTCCACCTTTTGTTCAGACTCAGTAAGTTGGTCTTGCATAAGTTCAATTTTTTCTTTGGTTGCAGACAATGCAATTTCTAGATTAGTATTCTTGGTCTCCAATTTCATAAGCTCTTCCTCTATATCTAATTTATGTGAAGCCATAGCATCTAATTCATACTCTAATGGTTGCTTTGATTCCTGTGCAGAAACAAGCTGCACTTGTAGTTTTGCCACCATTTGTTCAAACTTGGTGATTTCCATGTCGTCAAAATTACATAACTGAGATAACCCCAATTTCCAACAATGACCTACATATTGACAATGATGAACTCCATTTATCATAAGTTTTCTTTGTCTTTTGTTTTTGAAAAATGCATCTTATATTTCATTAATGGACAAAAGGGAATAAATCATATCTCATGCCAAAGCTTGAGTATGCAAATTACCCCTCCTAGCATACGCAAAAAGAGCCAACATATCTGCTTTGGCTCCAATTCAATTAAGAGCATATATATTTTCTGGGGATACCTATCTTAGCTGAAATCTGGATTGCCAAATCTGAATTGAAAGTTTTTATTTCCCCAATTGAAGCGACCTAGCTTTGCATTAAAATTGATTTGTCAAAATTCGAACTTGGATAAATGTTCATGGAAGCATTTGAACTTATTTCTTCCTGATTGTTTGTATGTCACTTGTCATCACAGATTTTCAAATTACTATAAAAGGAAGAACCCAAGTTGTATGCGGGTTACTTACTTACTTAGTTGTTTAGTTACTTTGACCTATTGTTTTACTACTTGTTATTACTTTTCCTAGTTAATCAGTTGTGTTTGTAAGAAGAGTAGTTGATCCAAGATGTGTGCGGGTCGAAAGTAGAGTGGAAGAGAAGAGTAGTCAATCTAGGTTGTGTGCATATCAATAGTAGAGTAAGTCTGAGAAGATTGAACAACAGAAGAATAGAGAGCATGAGAGTAGAGAGGAGTCTGTATAGACAAGAAAACAAGATGTAGAACAGAGTCTGCAACTAAGTGTGCAGACAAAAGGTGTCATATATTTCTCATGCCAAATGAAGAGCGCCTTTGTGGTTTATATTGGATGGGTTTCCACGTTAAATATTGTGTCATTGAGTAGACGATGAATGTGCTTAAGTCGCAGGAATGTATATTGTGAATAAGTGTTTATGTATTTTCTTATGAATGAGTTCTCTTATGCATAAGTCGCACTATTGATAGATAACCTATGCATTAAAAATTATATTGTTGTTATAATCTCTGTCGATGGATAAGTTAAGTAGCATCTTATCTGCGCATAGTAAGAATAAGTAATACACACACCAGCTTCGGTCGAGCTAGTTGGTAAGGTTCCAAGGGAGAAAAAATCCCCACCCAACTGCAAAAACCTGGTTCTAGCAGTTACCCATAAGAGATATCTTGGGTGAGAGTGCATCTACATCGCAGGTGCTGCCGATTGAGCCTTACTTTGTCGGGTCGATATCTTGGGATTTTTTGTGCGCAAAAGAAGGTCTGAACCTGGGTCGAAGGGAGAAACGCCAACAAATGGTTCTGTTGTCAGGAACATGATGAAATAAAAGAAAGGCCGACAAAACAACAAATATGGTCAGCCTTGATGGTGAAGATTTTAACCTTCTGACCGAAGCAATGGCAGAAGTTGCGCAACAAAGCTTGAAGAAAATATATGAGAGACAGATAGAGCTCACATGAAGTATCACAGATCTATTGACGGTACTTTGTAAAGTTGTAAAAGAAATATGAGTCGCAGTTGATTATACACCACAAGTGATAGAGTCACAAGACTTATCGGGCACGTTGGAAGAGTGACCAAGTGATGTACCAATTCCAATTCCATCGATAAGGACTCAAATGGTGGGTGAAGCGCTTGACCTAGGAATGGCATAATTGAATACTATAGCCAAGAACTTGGGCCATGTGACCATTCATTTCTTGCATATGTCACTATATGAAGTGTATGTAATGCAAATGTCGCGGTCACGAAAATGAAGGTAAGAGAAGGTGTGTTGATTAAGCAGGAGAAAGTAGCAAATAAGACTATTAGAAAAATGAAGAAAATAGTTAAGGAAGTAGAGAAGAAAGGAAATACTTGGGAGGAAAATAGGCACAGACTAGACAATGTTGTAGCACTTGCTTGCACCAATTTTGCAGATGCAAGCATAATAGAGGAAATGTTCATAGAATCCAAGGTCATTCGACTTGGAGATATTGCAGACCACCTTCGCAAAATGGTCGCAGAGTTAGAAGCTCGGGCGAAACCTATCACACCCCCGGAGGTGTTAGAAGAAAGAAGAAAAGCAGCAACAGAGGCTGTGAAGAAGATAGAAGAAGCAGAGGAACTATGTGCCAAGGTTGTCAACCAAGTTTCTCAGACTTGGGAAGCATTGATCGACAATTCCAAATTGGGTAGTCACAAAGGAGTTGTGCACAACTGAGATAGAAGAAACTCAACTAAAGAATGGATGAAGAAGTTACCCTTAGCAGAGAAAATGGCTAAGGCCGCAGAAATGAGGAAACTCCAACAGGAATTTGCAGTGCTCCGCATTCAACAACAACATAGGAATGATAGAGTTGGAGAGTTGCAAACTGAAGTAGAAAGAATTACAAGCATCATTCAACCTTTACATCAGAAGGTGCGACAAGCAGCAGAGGTCGCAGGGCTCATAACATCGAAATACATCAATTCTGACCTTATAAAACAATTGCAGAAGGCAGAAGAATATGTGCGATGAGAGACATAGGAGACAGTGAAAATATTTCAATATTTTCAAAGCAAACTCATCACAAATGTGGAAGTTGTGGAATAATGTTGTGTGGCTCGGGACGATCCATATGTGAGTGTTGGGAGATTGTTGGGAATAGGAAAAGATAGGCAGAATTTGGTTAGAATCCTGCTCAGAAGATAAAGAGTTTGGATGCAGGAGAAGAAGCTGCAATAGAAGAAGACGAAGGTGGAGGAGAAGTTGCAACATAAGCAGTTGTGGAAGGAATAACAAGGTAGAAGAAGCAGCTACATAGGAAGTTGCAATGGAGGAAGATAGAAGGAGATAAGAGAGAAAGGGCTAAGGTAGAAGAAGTAGTCACAGAGGAAGTGGTGACAGGAGAAGATTTTGTGAAAGAAGAGAATTTGTGACAAAAGGAAAGGATGTTATGAGATTAGTCGCAATGGAAGGAACCACAATAGAAAAGGCATGCAGTGGTGCAAGAACTAGAAAGGATGGCTCGAGAGATCGTGGGTACGAAGTCGGCTAGAGTCACATCTGTTGTAAGGAATAAAAACATATTTGTATTTTGGGTCGATAGTGCCTACTGAAAAGTGTAACTAGAATAGGAATGACAATCTGTTGGCTAACAGAATGAAGTCAATTGAATGCGACATGTAAAGAGTCTATAAAAGGAAAAACCCAAGTTGTATGCAGGTTACTTACTTACTTAGTTGTTCAGTTACTTAGACCTATTGTTTTACTACTTGATGTTACTTTTCCTAGCTATTCAGTTGTGTTTGTAAGAAGAGTAGTTGATCTAGGCTGTGTGCGGATTGACGGTAGAGTCGAAGAGAAGAGTAGTCGATACAGGCTGTGTGTGGATCGACAATAGAGTAAGTAGTAGAAGATTGAACAAAAGAATAATAGAGAGCATGAGAGAAGATAGGAGTCTGTATAGACAAGAGAAGAAGATCTAGAACAAAGTCTGTAGTTGAGTGCACAGACAAAAGGCACCATATATTTATCATGCCAAATGAAGAGCACCTTTGTGGTTTTTCCCGGATGGGTTTCCACGTTAAATAGTGTGTCATTTAGTAGATGATGAATTTTCTTAAGTCGCAGGAATGTATATTGTGAATAAGTGTTTATGTATCTACTTATGAATGAGTTCTCTTATGCATAAGTCACACTATTGTAACATGTGCATTAAAGCTTATATTGATGTTATAATATATGTCAACGGATAAGTTAATTAGTGTCTTGTCTACACATAGTAAGAATAAGTAATACACACATTAGCTTCAGTCGAGCTAGTTGGTAAGGTGCCAAGTGAGAAGAAATCCCTACTAACTGCGGAAACCTAGTTCTTGCAATTACCCATAAGAGATATCTCAGGTGAGACTGCATCTACGTCCCAAGTACTGCCGACTGAGCCTTGCTCTGTCGGGACGATAACTTGGGCTTTGTTGCACACAAAAGAAGGTCTGAACATGGGTCGAAGGGAGAAACTCCAACACTAGCTAACAAAAGCATTGATTAACATACATAAATAAAATAAAATAAATTCTAACAAATGCATATAGATTAAGTTATCATAATTTATCATTAATTGTGCAAAATAAAACAAACTTTATCAAGATATATCTTCTTCATTCATACAAAAACCTTACATTCATAACTAACAAAACTACCCTAGTTTGCCAAGGTGTGTTTTCCTTACCTTCATAACTAAAAAACTACCCACCTTGAAATGAGAAATATTTATGCAGCTTTTTATGTTTAACTTAGAAAAATATGTTAGAGTTCTCTATTGTTGCAAAGGGGGTCTCTTTGCTACAAAAATGCCTCAAAATTCACTATAAATTGAACTTGTTCACATGTTTTTTTTATAAATTGAAGTTGTTAATATAATTTTATCATTTCGTTTTAATAAACTATCATCTTAGTTAAGTGTTTGGATAGTTGGGTAGTGGAAGGGTAATTTTCTCTTACCTTGAAAGTTCAAATTTCCGCATGTTCTTAAAAGTCATGGGCAACTTACCAAACAACAATTATAAAAAAATGAATATAAAAAATAACTGGTAGTTCATGAATGAATAAATGGTAGTGGATGCAAGAATAAGTCGTAGCTGATTAATGGATGACCAACAACTCATGGTAGATAAGTAGAAGAATGGGAGAGATTTAAAAAAGAATATAAAAAATAGTTGATGGTTGGTAGATGGATAACTCGTAGCAATTTGTGGTTTTAATTTTTTATTTTATGGGCCGAGATGAATTTTAAATCCTTTTTTTTATTTTTCGTAAGAAGTAATTATTTTCGTTCGGTTTTAAATTTTTATTTTATAGGCCAGCATAAATTTATTTAATTACTTTTTATTTTTGGTTAGAAAGATTGTTTGATCCTTAGACCATATGGTTAACATCTACACGCTTTAACCAACTGAGATCTTCCAACTAATGTTAGGTTTGGAATCACTGTACTTACCTATACGAAGGTGACCCTAAACAAATGATTGTAAGTAGACCCCGCCGCCATTGTTGGCCAACACTTTGATACTTTACTCCATTTATCTTGTGTGGCATAGCCTCTTGTGTTGTATTGTTTGCATGTTGTAAAACCAACCTTCTCTTGGCCTAATAAAGAGCCATGGCATTGCTATCAACATGTATCTAGAAAGTTTCACATATAAAACATGATTAAACTATCTGAGCATGGATGCTTTCACAATAGTTGATTATTATGTCATTTTTTTAAATCATATTGTGTCAAAGTTTAAAGCCCAAAGATTCAACAGGACACTTCACCCATCTTGAAGAGATCAAATAAAGCTTTAAAAATATTGAAAGTTTATAGATGATTATATATAGGAAGTTGAAATATTTGTTAGGGTTAAGGTAGAATCAGCTTTAAGAAGAAGTCAAAATGAGCGATAAGAAATAATTACCATTAAAAAGATGGATGGATGGTAAGAATTTAAAAGAAGGTGAATTTAAAATAAGAAAAACCAAGTTTAAATGAAAAAATAAATTATAAAAAATAAGCATTAAAATATTAATAAAGTTGGGAAAGGGAATCTTTAAAAAAATGGAGAGTAAATAGGAAAAATAAAATATAAGAAATAAGTCTTCGAATATGAATAAAGTTGAGAAGGAACTCATTAAATTAAAGTGTTTAAAATAATAACCAAAAAACCACATTTAATTATAAACAAGTTGAAGGTTCATATTATGAAGGAGGCAGTAGGATGCTCCAGTTGCTAATGCTCTATTCCTCAAGGGACTCACCATAGACATCGTGACAATTGACATGTTAGGA
Source organism: Pseudotsuga menziesii (assembly GCA_001517045.1). Taxonomy (NCBI): domain Eukaryota; kingdom Viridiplantae; phylum Streptophyta; class Pinopsida; order Pinales; family Pinaceae; genus Pseudotsuga; species Pseudotsuga menziesii. The sequence continues at coordinate 33,317 of LPNX010737995.1, forward strand.
AGGCGATTTTGTATTGGAGTGTCACTATAGACATCGTGACAATTAACATGCTAGGAAGTCTATTTGGTATTGTAGTGATCAATACAATAGAAAAGATCTAAGAAACAAATTTCATCTATTAGTTCGACGAAATGGTATTGTTGGAAGGAGCCCATGTTTTCTCACAACATGCAATGGGTTCAAGACGAAGTAATTGCTAATTTTAAGAGTGTAAAAGGGGCAATCATGGGAAATGTTGAATAACAATGAAGCCTTCATAATCGTTGATCTATCTTAAACAATTTAAACAATTTAAGTGGATGGTCAAAATATGTTAATTTTTGTAATGAACCGTAAAGGTAGTGAATTCATATTATTATGTATAATTTATCATTTTCATATCATAAACCATTATTGAAGTTTAATTTTGATCTATGCATTTATATAATTGAAATTTATAACAAAAAATGCAACAATCAATCACAATGAACACATGGATTTTACCTTAGAAAATTAAATTGAAAACTCAGCTTCAAATGGTTGCTTAGTCCTCATTTAGTCAATATCATGTTACAAGACAATTCATGATTCTTTGGGCATTCAACAATTCGCATAACTCTTCACACAACTTTATGTTGTTTGTGTTTTATCTTTTTACTAAAACAAACTCTTTGTGAATCAAACTAATGGAAAGCCAAACATGCTTTACATTTAATTTCCCATTCCTTAGTAATTTTATACTTTCATGTTTATTTTTCCTCATTTATTTTACCACCAATCTTCCATTTATCTTAGGAGCAGTCTAAACGTTCTAAGTTTTGGACTTTTCTAGGTCAAACAACCTTAACTTTTCATTTCCCATTCCTTGGTAATTTTTTCCTTTTCATATTTATGTTTTCTCATTTAGTATAAGATGGTCAAATTGATTGATGGAGTCCTGCCTTATATTATGACTTTTCTATCCTTTAGTTATTGACATGTAGTAATGTTAGTCAAATTTGTTTTTACCCCTAATATTCCATTTCTCTAAGAAGTAGTGTAAACCTTCTAAGTTTTGGACCTTCTCAGGGTGCCATCACCGCAATCCAACTTTATAATATTTGGTTAAATCTTAATTTTTCATTGTTGAAGATTCATTTGACTTGATAAATAGATTCAACACCCTTAAATACACGTATTGTGCAATCTCAACAACTTTTATATGTTATTCGCACAATTTTCTAAAATTTTAACCGGATTTCAAGCAAAAATTATTGGAAAAACACTGGAAAAGGTCCAAATCGTAGCATGTTTAAACTACTATTGTTTTTTAGTAACCATAACTTACATGGTTGTTACAAAACAAATTGCATTAGAATATGAATTCCAAATGACAAAAACATAATAAGTTTGGAACAAGGTTTCAAGGAGACAATTGGGTTCAGTTCAAATAATTGTGGCCTCGAGTGTTATCCTCCCCACCCAAGTTATATTATTTTAAGGGACATGTTGAGATCATAATGAATATATTGTTGTAATGGCCTTATGTCCTACCCCGAAAAAATAGTTCAGTTTTGAAGAATATGGGGCTATTACACAACTATGCAAATAAAAAACTACATGAATTCCTAATGAGAGAAACATCATAAAGTTAAGGTTTCATGGAAATTTAGGCTATTACAAAACAGTGCAAATAAATATATAATTCTATAAGGAGTGGTTAAACCTCCGACCTCGTGGTTAACAACCACATGCTCTAACTAATTGAACTATTCTAGCTATTTCTAGTAACTAAAATTGTTGCACTATATAGGGGAGGCAGGTGTGGGGGGGAGAAAGTGGGGTCATGTTGGCCGAAAAAATGCTCTTCCCTAGGTAACTTCTTTCATCGAGATTTAATCCATCCATCCCAAGACGTCTTACCAATCCCATGACATCTTCCGTTGTCGGGATTTTAATCCGAGCTTTCCTTAATTTGTAAAAAATTCTTTCTTTCATATCTAACAAACTACCCACCTTGAAACAAATGAAATTTATGTTGCTTAAATTATGTTTAAGTCATAAACATATTGGATTTTCTATTGTTGCATAGGGGTCTCTCTGCTGCCAAAATGCATAAAAAATCACTATAAAAATAGAACTTGTTAGACATAATTTTACTATTTCATTCTCTCTCAACATCACCTTAGTTAGTGTTGCATTTGGGTAACTTCCAAGCAAATTTCTAAAAAAATCAAAATTTCAAAATTTCAACATGTTCCCCAAAATCATGGTTTCCTACCAAACAATTCAATTTCTTTTGCTTGAAATCTTGGCAAAGGTTTTCAAGCTCAAGTTTTTGAGATGAGATTATATGGAAATTTTTTAAGTCGGAATTGTTTACATATTAGATGATTTGGAGTTTTATGACTAAAAAACAATCTCTTTTGGGCATTTAAGTTACTCTTTTACCCAAAAAGAAGAGGTCGGTCACGGCAGCATCGTCTTCGACATCCACATTCTATACTTTCTAGAATTTTTGAAAAACAAATGTTGAATGCAGTGTAATGTATGCATGTCTATATTTCAGCATGCTCTCACTTACTCCAAACAAATTAAGTTTTACTGATGAATTATGTTTGTGCCAAAACATGAAATTATAAATTATGAATTATGTTTTCAAACAAATGAGTTATGAATTCTTAATTTGTTGGCACAAACAAATTAAGTTTTATTGATGAATTATGAATGCATTCGAACACCATGGCTAATATAAGCATGTATGAAAATAAGGAAAGCATATTTGTCATGAATGAAACCCGGCAATGACCGTGATTCCATGTGATTAAATAAAATATTCAACAATAATTACATTAAGCACATTTCAATGGTAACCACAACACATTTCATATACAAGTGAATACTTATCTACAGAGCAAGGATGTTCCACCTAACCGTAAGCTTTGCCAAGCCATATATTTCTTTGATAGGACACCCCCGAGTTGGGACAATCAATTCACAAGAATGTGTTGGATTCTATGGCTACAACGATCACAATCCTCTAGCAGTCAGCTTCCCCCAGCCTACACAACCCAAGGAATGGAGCTCCCTTCTCTGAGTTAACAATACCCCAGGCTCCCTCCTTTGAGCTAACAGTACCTCGTGTTTTCTACCTAAATTCCCTTATAGGTCTCTAGCACAAGTCGACCAAGATTTCATGGTGCCAGGAATCTACGGAGTTCGGTTGTTCTCTGTGTGCAACAAGGTGACGATGGTATGGTGATGATAGTACTGGTGATAGGGTTTTTGATGCAGGTAGTTAGAGTCTAGAGGAAAAACTGATTGTCTATGGCATGAAGGAATGAATGCAATGATGGTCTATCTCTCTCTATTTATTTGCATGGTTGAGGCTAGCCAAGTGGCACCCAAGTTGATAAGAACTAGCCACATGGAAATGGAAGGCTGGGAGAGGTGGACAAGTGGCATGCATGGTTTTGGTACTTTTTACCCTCTAATCCTAGGCTTGGGATAATCATTATCCTCCTAGTGGAAGTATAGTCCTCCGTCTCTTCTTTTGTCCTTTAGTTTGCACTAGTCATGGATTTTATATTAAATAGTGAAAATTTAAAAATTTACATAGCTTGGTCATTCCAGACCATACATATTTGACTTTTATCCCTTTCATCAATATTTACATTTTTTTACATAATGGGGTAAAAAGCAAGGTGTCATGTGACCTTTAAAATATGAACAAGAGGGATTGTTCTATTTTTCCACTTTTAAATTCCTAGGCTAATCTAGATAATGAAGAATCCTTGAAAAGGTAGAAAGTTTTCATTATACATTATTACGTTAATGATGATCTTAAGGGGCCTATGTAAATGTCTAAATTATTTGATTCCTAGGTAGAGATTGGCAAGGGCTAAGCAAAGATGAATGTGGAGATTCTCTCTATTGTATCCGATGAAGGTTGAATTGATGGTCCTCATTTTGGCTTAATTTTCCATTCATAAAATCCATTTTCATAACCATTGTTTCTTCCATTTTGTGCATAACCTTGTTATTTCATAAGCTCTTCAAGTATTTTCCTCATATATCATTTTGGTTGTTTCTTTGTGGAGTTAATAAGATAATTCATGTTATTTTGGATAACTTCTAGTGTATTTTGTTAATTAATTAAGCTTTGAACTAATTTTGCCTTGATGAGGTAGTTGTATTATAATTAAATGCTAGTCAGCACCAACCCGTACCATCAATGCAAAACAAATTCGGAACTCTGCACTTCCAGTACCTGTTCTAGTACCCGATCCGACACTCAATCCGGTACCCAGATTTTTAACAGTGAATATTTCTGAACTGTGATATTGTGCCTCGATTTGTGTGCATGTGGTAGCATATATATCCAAAATGTCTAATGGGTTTGAAGTCAAACTATCTAGATAACAAACCCATAAATCCTTTCGCCAAATTCGCAACCACCAAAGAGATATCAAAGGGGCATTTTTCCATTTTTTTGTCAAATTGCGTTTTCTGAGTTGTTTGAACGAATTCTGAAATTGGGAAAGTTTGTTTCAAGTTGTTCAGACTTGATGTGAGTGTATAAATGGTAGGAGGGTGCAGGGATGTAGGTGTGATGGGAATAGATGCTACATACAACAGAGTATAGAAAAATGTAATCCATTGTTTGTTGAATAGAACAAGAACACATTTCTCCTTTTAGATTGTGTCTCTCATTAATTCTGAAGTTTGTTTATGATAATGGATTGATAATTAGTTCTCAATGCAGTTTGGATAGGAAGGCCCCCCTACCCAGGTTTGCAAATGCATCTTAAGACATAATAGAGAGATTGTTGTAGATTATTTTGTCTGAAGTTTGATTAATTTCTAGCAATTTAATTTCATTCATGCTTATGATTCTGGAATTTTCATTCAATTACAATAGTTAATCAATAATAAGTTTGTAGTTAACAGCTTGAGTGATTTCAACTCAGTTTCATTTCTTAGCAGAATATGTTATACATTGGTTCAGTTTATTTGAAATCAGGTGTTGAAGCTTTGAAGTTGTAAGGATTGGTTGTTGGTTTAAGTAACTTTCACATTCAAATAATCATTTGATAGTTATTGATTGGTTTCAAGAAAATATTTAGATGCATATCAGAATATCAGATTAATTGATTTGGTGAAACCTGAAAGCAATGATTTAGGACATCGACTGTTGAGTTAAGATCCTTGTCCTGAGAAATCAATGGAACGAGTTTCAATCTTGATTGCATTTATAAATTCATTCTTCTCAGTATTTTCAAATGATGGCTCAAAGTTGGATATGATGAAGAAATAATTGAAGAAGGAACTTTGTGGATCATTTTCCCTTTCAGAAACCAATTCAATTATTGGAGCAAATATAAAGATCAAATTGATAATTGGAACAAGTTTACTACAGTTAGACTACTTCAAGTGGATTGTTTTAAAGAATTTCATTTAATTAATAGCAACATTTTAATCGGATAGACTAGGAAGTGTGAAGGTTTAAGAATTGTGATAGCAATACAAAACTGCTCCATTCATGTACATATTGTAGTGGTCCCTCTAAGTCTACCTTCCTAGGTTGACAATTTAATGTCAGCTATTATTGATGATATATTTTTACTAACATAAATGACATGGAATAGTAAAGGATTAGCAAAGCGTTGTTGTAAAGTTATGGTATAAATAATAAAGAATACATTCCAAGAATCATGTTGAAGATAAAGAGGATGTTGTGATTTGACTTTGACTTCATTGCTTATGTCATGTTTGTTCTTAATAGGAGTGTTGACCTTTTCAATTATTGGATTGGACTTAATTTAATATTGGCAATCCTATGTTGGGATTTCTCAATATCTTTGAGTTTGATTAATCTCATGAGAGTCCTAATGTTTTTGGACATCGATTGTTAAGGAAATCTTGTTACCTTAATGGCTTCTTTACAAGGATTTCAAAATATTTGATGTATTAGAAAATTAAAAATGTGTGTCAATAATGATCTAAAATGAAAACTTGGGCTAATCTTACTACTCAGTTAGGCAGTGTGACATAATAAATATGGATGAACAACTCTTCTAATTGTGTTTTAGATGGCTAAATTTTAGAAAGGGTAATAAGTTGATACATAAACTTGTGCAGGTTTATAACTTACATGCCTCATTAACATGTACCCTATGTAGGCTAAATTTGTTCTCTAAAGCCTTTACTTCACTTGGTTATAAGATTTTTGTTGCACAAATATGCATATGAAACAACCATCTCACAATGTAATAATAATAAAGACTTTGATTTTTAGCTTTTTGGATGCTACTCACCAAACACGCATACAAGGAACGGATCTGCCCTCATCCATCAGCAACAAGCAAAAATTAATGACTTAGCTTTAGATTGGTTTACTACTTAGGTTCCTTGTTTGTCATGTCAAGGTCAATGACAAGTTGTGGAAATAATTTGTACTCTCTCTTTTCCAGATATGCAGCCACAACACTTCAATGTCTACCAGATTGCAAATGGAAGTATGATTAGTTGTTCCCAGATTACAAATGAAACTATGACAAAGCTGTCAGTGACAAGAAAAAGTAAGACGGTCTTGCACTCTTATTAAATACCAAAGTATCAATGCTACTCTTTTAACATTTATCTCATTCAACTAAGATTCATACAACACTTTACAACTCTATCAATGTCAAAAAAAATGTGAGATCAATTCAGTGACAGTTCAAGTCGATCTAACAACAATAAATCAAAATTTTCTAATTAATAAAGGAATAAGCAGTGAGCTCGTTGTTGTTGATAAAAGAATAAACTGCCTGTACAATCTCGTGTAATTAATTCCCAACTAAAGCAGTCTCATAAATTCTAAAATATTATACTATTCTTCCACGTAGAAGATAACCTTCTAATTAAATCGTCTACAAAGGGACGGTGAAGTATATTAACCACAACATTTCTATCAACTATAGCAAAACATAATTTATCATTTTAACAACATGAACATTTAATGGAGTTTATTTATGATCTATGCATTTATATAACCAAAATTCAGAACAATAAACATAACAATCATTTACAATGAACATGAACACATAGATTTTGCTTTTAGATTTTGCTTTAGTTACAATAAACACACATATTTTACTTTATAAATCTAAATGGGAAACCCTATTTCAAAATGTTGCTCGGTCTTTATTAAGACTATATAAGATTACAGTGCAGCTGATGGTTTATTTGGCCATTCAACAATTATTCAACAATTCATCTTTGTTTGGGTACTATCTTTCTATCCCAAAAAGAGAGACACGGGTATGAACCTTCGACCTTGTCGTTAACAGCCACACGCTCTAGCCAACTGAGCTATTCCAGCAATTTATGTGGTTATTACCATTTGCACCAGATAATAGAAAACATTAAACAGACGATTGTAAGAAGACCCGGCCACCCTTACTTTCTCCAGTTATCTGGTGTGACGTAGCCGCCCGTAAAACAGACCGTCTGTTTTCACCGCTGCCCCGTGGCCAGATAAAGAGCGAACAAGTGTACATATGTCAATCATAAAGGAGATGCATGTAAAGTACGTACGTAGCTATTTCGGTATTTCAGACGGGAAAAGACAAAACTTCTATGTCCACCATTCCGTTGCCGGGATTTGAACCCGGGTCGCCTGGGTGAAAACCAGGTATCCTAACCGGACTAGACGACAACGGATATATAATACTGTTTAACACGTGCAGTATAACTAAGATTAATTACATATCATAATATAGTTACTTGAAATGTGCCCATCCCTACTCGCATCTTGTTTACTCATTTTTCTCTTTAGATATCATCTAGAGTAAACAAATTGTAATCTACATTCATGGTTCCACGAAAGGTTAGCATTTTAGCAAGGTTAAAAAAAACCTTTTTCATTTTCGATGCCATCAATTCTTTGTACTTTGTATTTTACATTATCTTCATTATTTATTTGGCCATATGCTTGTATTTTATTTCAACAAGACGGAAAATACCCAAGTGGTATTTTCAAACTAACTTGAGCATAATATTTATCAAGCATAGAATCCTAGGGTATACAAACAAGAGCTGAAAATACATCACATATTCAACCATAAACCAAATAAAATTAACGTTGTAAAGTAAAGAGCTTACTTTCCACTCATCCAAAGCTAAAAACAATTGTTGATCCAATAATACACCATAGCATTAGCAAGACTTCCTCAAGATAGTGCTAGCATCAACCATCCATAAGCATTCACTACAATGGCTAAGCAAAAGTCCAAAAGAGAGAGTTGCCCACAAGTTCCAAGGAGAATTACAATGAGAGGAGGGTCTCTTACATAGGAAGAGAGACTAACTAAATACTTAATAGAAAACATAATAAAACCTCTATATGACATGGTCAAAATACCAAAACCCTATCCAAAACCTTAACCAACTTGCCCAAGAGAAGGTGTATCCATCAAATGAGGGTGAATGATGACAATAAGAAGTCAAACCTAACCTCCAAACGATTTCAAAGATATCATTCCAAGAAAAAGGCCTCAAAATGTGGAGTGCTCCCTCAAATAAGGTTAACCCTCTTCATGAAAAAGCTTCAATTTAAATGCATCTGCGACAAAAATACAGTGTGACTCTTTAAATGATAGTTCTGGAAATGCTAACTTCCTCAATATTTTCCAGAATTTCTATTATAACCACTTTTTATAAATCCCACGACCAATATGCTTTTGTTGGCGTTGAGATGGCACATTTTTGGGTACCCTACCAAAAGATAGCTTCTCCCAAATCCAAGGTTCCCGTAAAAAAATCCCATAAAAATGCCAAAAGTTACCATGGGTGCCTCCAGATGTATGTATAAGGAGGGTGCTCATCATATGAAGACTATACATCATTAATACAATCCAACACAGGTGTGAGACCATGGAAAATATCTTGGGTGTTAGCTCTAGGAGACCCCAGCAATGTATGACTTAGGAAAATACCATCAAATATGTAGAAATATACATGAAAGGTTAGCAAGTGCACTTTTTTAATAACTCAATGACCTTTTAATTAATTATCCCATTAACCTTAGACTTACCATGGTGTGACCATAAGTTAAACATTATTAAATGTTAGACCCCTAAAACAAGGTGCATTTCCTGAGTTTCTAAGTGAGGCGAGGGTGATGAAATGGATGTGGTGCTAGCGAGAAAGTGCTTGTGAATTGGCCGTCATAGAAATGTGAATAAGTGTTAGGTCTACTCTTAGCCTATAAAGGATAGGGGTTTTAGATTTTTCCTCTGCATGTGTGCCTTTAAATGAAGCCTTTTTTTATATACCCTTTCCTTGCACCTCTTTTTTGTGATCCCTTCATTGATCTATTTTTTAGTTATTAGTCATTTTTTGGCTTAGGCCCTTTACTTTAGATTTGGATTTGATAACCTTGGACATAGGGAACATGACCTTTTTCAAGGGAGCATTGCTATCAAATATAACATTTATTTTTTAGCTACACCTACCTCAGAGTACGTTGACTCTTTTTCTTTGGTTTAGGCATTCATACATGGAAATAGTATTGAGACCTTAGAACATAATATATGATAAGTCAATTACAAAAAGGGGACATGATGAAACTGAATGAAATAACTAATGGAATGACATGGAATGAAAAATGGCTAGGTAAAAAGTGTAAAATGACATGAAATAAATGTTACACCTACTTAAATCCCTAAGGTTACACCTGACTCGGAAAGTGATACACCTATATAAAGGAAAATATGACCACACCATTATACATCCTTAACTATGAAATAATGATTCAAAGAAAGTAAGATAATATAGAGAAACACCATTGACCACTCATGGTCGTGTCTCACATACAAGAAGGAAATTCCCATATGTAAACAAGTATAGAATAGGTCATAGCACTGGCATCATTTGAAAATTCCCCTCTATCTCTGGAAAATAGCATGGTGATCTAAGAAAGCTAGAAGGGTCTTTGTTAAATATCCATGGGAAAACCACAGAACTTATTTGTGGAAACGATAGATGTGATCAAAACCACAAATAAATTGATCTATATATATATGAAACTAAAATGTCATGAAACAAAAAGCTCAAATGAAATGCTTATAATCAAAATGCAATGCAATAACACAAACCTAATGCTCATGCTAAAGAGCTTATTCATCATATCCCAATACTACCCATTAACCAGTAATGATTGCTTTTCTCGATCTAGGTTGGTAGGAAAAAATGAATTTGTTCCAGCCTATTTTTCAATCTTATAACAATCAAACCATTAACTATCAGACTTTTTACATACCATGCTTCTCCTTTATCTTATCCCACAGAAGCACAAGATATCCTTCAACAAATTATCTCTGATGAGCCTTTTTATAAAATGTTTCACTGACTCTTCCTTAATTCTTCGCCATTTGATCAAAATTTGATTTACCTAGATTCACGCAATTCAACCAATTGAATAATTATTGTTTGTGTTGCCTCTTAACCAGTTGTGAAGTGTTATAAGCATAAAGGCTTTGTTTGGAACTCTCCTTCTAGTTCTACTTACATTACATCCCAACCAACCACATGGTTAGGATGATGTACATATTTCATAAGCAAAGAAACATGAAAAACATTATGATCTCGTGTTAGCAGGAAAAACAATTATATATGAAACTAGCCCTATATTCTCAAGAATTACAAATGGTCCACAATATATTTGTGATAGATTGGAACAACTTCAAAGCTTCAAGGAAATTTTCCTTGGCCTCACTTGGAGGTAAACATGATCCCCAACATTGAATTCCCTGTGCTCTATATTCTTATCTACATAAATTTTCTGTCTATCTTAGGTTTCCTTTAAATTCTACCTAATCTTTTCAACCTCTTGTTCCATTTTCTTAAGGATTTCTGGCCTAGGCATAATTTTGTTCAATAGATTATCACTAGTCATTGGTGTCCTGCATCTTTTGCAATACAAAGCTTCAAATGGACTCATTCATAGTGATGCTTATTGCCCATTATTATATGCAAACTCTACTAAGTGTAGAGAATAGGCTTCTGACTTGGATGGTTTGTCGTCGCATACATGAGAAGAATGTATTCAAGCACACGATTTACTTTTTTGTTTACCTATTTGTATGTCTATGGTAGGCAATGCTAAAATTTAGCTATGTCACCAAATATGCGAAAAGGTTTTTCCAGAAATTAGAAGTGAATTTTGTATCATGGTCAAATACAATTGTATTGGGAAACCCATGCAATTTGAATATTTATTTAATAAATATTCTAGTAATCTCATCATCCTTGTAAGTAGATTTAATTGGAATAAAGCATGTTTCCTTAAACAATTTATCCACCACAACCATGATGCAATCATGCTTTCTTGAAGTAATTAGCAATTCGGAAATAAAATCCATCATTACCACTTGCCATTTGCATTCTAGAATTGGCAATGGCTACAATAAACATATTGAGTGTTGATGCTCAACTTTCTCTTGTTGGAATTTCTTGCATTTGGAAATATACTTAGCAATGTATTTATTCATCCCCGACCAAAAATATTGCTTCATGTATGTACCAATTGTTGGTTGGTATCTTGGTGTTAGGATTATTATAATCCTCCCTTGTCCACCATAGTCTAAATGTTAGTTTCCTAGATTAGGAGTATGTTGCCACTTCATTAGTTCCATGGGGAATTCATATGGGACCCACACCGCTTGATGTGTCGGTCTACATGAGTTTAGGAGCTCCAGAGGCCAATCCCTATATTTTAGGAACCCACACGAAGTCATGGGAGTCCCGCCATCAATTCACCCTAGTCTATGTTGGGTTATGCTCTGATGGGCACTAGTTAGTTCATCTTCGGTTATCCTAGCACCACATTTTCATTATTTAAGGAGGTTAGCCACCTTCGATCACCTATGTTGATCAATTAACTGATTGTGAACTGATTTAGTTGTTCGGAGTTACACTAGTCAATCTCCAGTGACAATTTTCCCACGGTTAGTGATCTCTAGAGTCGGTCCAAGTTATGGAATTCGAATCACACCTAGAGGATTCAAATTCTCTTCATTGTATCATGGATTTATTACACATAGGTTAATACTTATGAAAGTAATGTTATGCTATCAATTTTTTTCCTCTTGTTTGAATAATTTCACCACGATTGTTTGACATTCAAGCACTGAAATTATTCTTCCTCATTCATTCTTGTTTCACAAGAAGGTTCAATCCATCCTAATGATCTTGTATCTTTGCTAAATTTTGACATGGTATTAGAGCATATGCTCATGCCATTTTCAATCCCTGGAAACTTCCATTGATTCACCAGAAGCAACTGGGTTCCACATAATTCTTGGTATTTTTTCCATGCTCCCTCTATATTTATCCAAAGAAGTCTAGCCGGGTGTGAAGCACCCCGAATGTGCACATTTTGAAGTAGAGAGTTATTGAATTGGTTTTCCTTTGAATTGAAAGTATTATGCACGTAAATTGAATAATTCAAAAGAATTATGTTGCTCCTAAAGCTGCAAATGGAGAATTCAGAAGGATTGTCACTGAGGATCCTAAGACCCTTCAATTATTTGTATTGGAGGGTAGATACCCATATTTTGTTGCGCAACAAATGTTTGTATAGGGTCACAATGGGAAAGGAGGTCGAACCCTAGCAGGATTTAGAGAAATTGAATTTCCTGAACAAATTGGATAAAGCCTTTGGTTTCATGTGCATTCATATCTCCAGGGAGTTACTATTCCACCTAGATGGATTCAAAACACCAAGGGAAGTATGGAAGAATCTTGAATCATTGTTTAGCAATTAGGATGAGTTGAGATGACACATTTTGGAGAATGAACCGATTTCCCTTCAACCCAATAATTATGAAACCATCCAACAATTATTCCATAAGTTCAAGTCTTTCGTCATGCAGTGCAAGCAATGTGGATTTGACAAGACGGGTGAGAAATTGGTGCTCTCCATTTTGAGCAATCTTGGCCCAAAATTTTCATTATTTGTGTCCACCTTCCACTCTGAGAGACTGGCTATCCCAAAATAGCGAATTCCCTCATTTAAACCCTCATTCAAGAACAAGACAATTTTATTTAAATGGGAGCCCTCAGAGCCTCCAAGAATCAAGCGATTTTGGCTGGGGAGACTAGGAATTCACAAGCTAAAGGGATTTAGAAGGGGAAGGAAAAAAATAACACTAATTTCAAATGAAAGGAGGAGTTTGATCCATAAGATGGAGCATCATGTTCAAATAAGAACAAACAGAAGAGGTTTGAAAAGGCCAAGTGTTCCTACTGTAAGAAAGAAAACCATTCAGATAAACGTTGTATGAAGAAAACCATAGATCAGATGTCAAGACTTCCTAAACAACACAATATTTTCCTCCCTTGAGGAAAGACTAAAGATCATGAGAGATTCCATGCACTAAAGGTTGGCTTTTCAAAATATCAAGCCTTCCTCATTGATTCAGGAGCCTCCAACCACATGGTTTCCTCCAAAGAATCATTATGTTCATCAAATTTATATGATGGTCCAAGTATTCACATGGGATATGATATTCAGATCCAAGTTGAAGGGAAGGATACTATAGAATTGGAGCATGGAGTGTTAAAAAATATCTTATATGTGCCCTCCTTAGCAATAAATTTGTTTTATGTATATCATATGAATTATACAGGCTCACCAAAGAAAGTTGTATTTGAACCCAACTCAGTTGAGATATCGGATATATCTAGTGGGAATATGATAGTGAAAGGTGTTGCAAACCATGCCTCGAAGGCATATTATTTCTCTCATTTTTTTCCATACTTAGATTTAGTGCAATATCTGCAGCAAGATAAAATGGAAGGTAAATTGATTCTACCTAAACCATTTGCATGTGATGATTCAGAATTCGAAGCTAAGGACCAAGATGAACCAGTTTTTGGAATTGAGGATGAAGTTCAATCAGATCCAGCCCCTACTCCCAATCCCAGGCATAAATGGGATCAAAAAGTCATTGAGACTTCTAGGAACATGGCTAGAGATTCATATGAAAAAAGGAGAACGGGATATCAATTTCAAGATGAGAACCTTGTACTATGTCACATAAATCCACTTCTCCTAGAGAGGTGTTATGAACTCTTAGAGAGATGTTTCCTGATGGTGAGTTCTGATCAACAATTATACAAAGTGGATTGCAATGATTCACTAAGGAAGACATCCATGGATAAGGAATATGATCACTCAAATAAAAATGAGACATTGGATCATGTCTCTTTTCCTCCAGAAAGAAGAGACAAAAGTACCTTTCTACATGGCAAATTTCAAGAATAAATCTACATGGAACAACCTAAGGGGTACACTAATGATTCTTCCTTGGCATGCAAGCTGAGGAAACCATTGTATGGGATCAATAAATCCCCCAAGGCATGGAATTCCAAGTTTAACTCTTCCATAATATCATTGAGGTTTGAAAGATGCAAGTCAAGCTGCAAATGCAATAACATCTCTTCTCCTATCTGGCATCATATTGGAAGAAGGTGGAGAGGTTCACATGCACTGTATCAGGGAACTATTGCACACAAGGACCATCAAACTACATTATTGCTCCACAATGGTGTAGACTGCATAATTTTTTCACAATTTTTTTTACTCAGGAAAAAATTGTCTTTTGGTGTGAAAGCTTGATCCAATTACTTGTTGTTCATTTTTTAGGGGGTGTTTTGTTCCCATAAGGTTTTCCCCATTTCCTCAATTTATTAAGCAGTTGTATTTTTGCATTAGATCGTATGGTGACCATTGGTCTCAGTATCTAGGTCCCAGGTTGTCCAATTTTGGATTAAAGGGGAGTGTTAGTATTATTAGAATCCCCCCTTGTCCACCATAGTCTAAATGTCAGTTTCCTAGCTTAGGAGTATGTTGAACTATTTTGCACTTAATAAATTGTACACTTAACAATTTTTCTTCTAAAATTAATAATGGACATAGTTGCGCTCAAAATATGTAAAATAAATTATATATATATGGGAGACACCAATCTCCATTTGTGAGAACCGAATCACCCACGAAACAACTTGATTGCAAGCATCGACTTGTTGTTTACATGTACAAACTGAAAGGACTTCTATCATCTGCACAAGTACCAACTTGCTGACATCAGGTACTAACCTAAATGGATATCAATCTATTTTGTACAAGCTCCAACTCGCAGTGTTCAAGAACCAACTTGTTTGAAGACTGAGATCTCATGTTTGTGTTCTTCAGCTCCGATTGAATGGAAGAACCAAATCCCCATTGTATTTAACATCTACAACTATAAGGAATATATGACTTCCTCATTTGTTTACCAGATCCAATTGGAAGGAAGCTATGAATCCCTGATTTATTTGCCAGCACCAATTGGAAGGAAGCTACAATTCCCTCTCCTTTCCCCTTCCTGCCTCCTTGATATGAATAAATGTGTATATAAAAAATTGAGATATGCATTTAACTTATATGTGACTTGTGTCTCTTTTGATATGTGACTGCTATGATATACAACTTCTCTAGTCTGCATCTTAACCTTCAATGATCTATGTCACAACTATCTACAATTTGTGCCAATGTCTACTATAATACCTCTATGATATGTACTCTTCTGATATCTATGATTCTGCACTCTACAACACTCTTCCACTTCTATGATCTGCAACTTCTTCTTCGCCACTTGTATGATCTACTCATTCACTGTGAATTTCCTTCAAACGTCTTGGTACACGGTATCCTTCTAATTTGTGCACTTCCTGTTGTTCATCTTCATCATTTTTTACAATTTGACTATGTTGTATGAACTTATTCCTAGATCAATGATCCATTGATACCCCAAGAATTAGAAGCTTTCCAACTCAGAATATCTTCACTATCTCATCTTCAATCTTACTTCTATCTCTTATGCATTTATATTCTTTCTTGTTTAATAGATGTGTCCAAAAGTTTACATTACTTTTACTCGATGATGCCCCAACTTACTTCTTGTTCAATATAACCACGTTATTTCATATTGTGTCAGCGTGCATCCTTTAATAATTCAACTTTTTTGTGGTTTTGTGCACCTTCATCCATTGACTTGGCAATATCTCCACACATGCATGCCATGACCATGGTGGGATTTGTGCACTTCTTGAACTTCCACGTTTATTTTCTATGTATTTCTTCTATTCGACTTAAGTCTTCATTCTTTCATTCATTTGACATCAAACTCATTTATGCTAATTCTAAGTTACTTCCTAAATTGCTTCAAACACATATTTGCGCAGAAACAATTACTTTGTTTATTTGTTTATGCAAAACTGAACATACACATGACATTGTGAATTAATACATCATTTGACATTACTTTGTTTGCACCATGTGGCTTTGTGGAACACTAAAATTTTGCAACCAATGACAATAACATAGTTTAACAATCTCCCCCTTTGTCATTGATGTCAACAAACATAATCTCCCTTTGAAATGAGCATTGTTTTAACAAAAATGTATTGCCCCTATCATTCAAACTTCTCCCCCTTTAATTTCAATGGAAATAAGGTGTATGCACATAAACCCCCCCTGTCTTTTATATCCTATATCAAGGAGTGACTTTTTCTACTAGTTGAAGTATTGCTGCAAATTTCTGCAATGTTGTCTTTGCAGCCACAAAGTTCTCCTTCATTCCACCTTCTTTGGCAAAAATGCCTAGTTCCACCTGTTTAATGGGGAATGACTTCATATTTTCTAAACATTCATCTATTGCTTTCTTGATTTCTCTTTGTAACTTTGGAAATAATTCCATAATTTGAGCAGCTTCTTCTTGCAATGGTTCAAGCTTGTTAGCTATCTTCAACCATTCCTCCCTGATATTGCTTACTTCCAGTTGTTGTTTCCTAAATTCACCCATTTTGTTCATATTTTCAATAGCTTGAAGGATGGTTAAGCAATCACACAATTTTATCTATAATTCTTGTGCAACTCATGGATTTTGATCCATTTCCTTTAACTTCTCGTCAGCAACCAACTTTTCGCACAACTTAGTACTTTCTTCATGTAGCTCAACACATTTCAATTCCAAGGTCTTGATATTTCCTACTACAATATTCGTCCTTTCTAGTTTTTTTTCACATTTTTCTTTAACCTTTGGTGGCGTTCCTATTATGGAGAGAAATTCCTATGGCTTGGGGTACCACAACAGACAGCTTGACTCCAGAAATCAATCCTTTCCAATATGCAATAGAAATTAAATGTCTAACACTAAAGGATCAGACCTCGTACCTTATTCCGGACGGTTGAAGTAGATCCTCGTTGAGCTTTCCAACTTCAGCTTGAATTGATAGATTACTTCCTCAACAACAAGTAAAAAATACAAGCATACTATATATCATGGTGTTAGATCTATTCTAGCATATATAATCAATAATGTATAAGCATTTGACATAATCCCATGGATAAAATATTCATTCAAACACACATTATTGGACAGGAAAAGATATTTCTATTAATATAAATAAGAGATTACAAGATGCAACCTCTGTCGGCACGTCTGCGAATCGGAAAAATTGAATCCCCCACTTGGGCCTCCACCACTTCAATCCTCCATCTCTCGATAGCAATCTCACAAGCAAAAGGCAAGCTTGGGAAGAACACAACAGTGCTCCAAGGGACAATGGGATGCAAACTCAAGCATAAGTTCCGGCAACAATGGACTATAGTTTCTTTGCTCTCAATTCTCTCTTATGCCTTCAATGTACCAAGGAGTTCCTTATATAGCTTTTCAAAGGGGTAATGAAAGGTCGAATCCGAGCGATCTCAAGGCATATGGAAGGCTAGGAGTCAAGTGAGTCAGATCCATGTCAAGGAAAACTCCAAAAGGATTTGGATTTTGTACACATCTAGATGTACGCGGTTTTAGTGGTCAAACCTGCGTATGTACGCGATTATAGGTTTAAAAGTCACGTGTATCATTTTTCACATGTTTTTAGGGATGGTCAGGGAAACATCAAAGGACAAAAAATGGTCCAAGGGGTCTAAGGAGTCTGCAGCAGGACAGGGCAAGGCCATACAAAGTGTGATTCACCTAGAGTGGTGAAATCAGCTATAACAGATGCCCCCTAATGTGTGAGGTCAGAGTGGTCATACGATGGCCAAAATACATTATAAGTCCATCCCAGAAGTGGAGTGATAAAGGATCCCAAATGGAAGACCAGCCACCCAATCAGCATAGTACAATAATACAACTCTGCA
>LPNX010737995.1:51568-138158 GCA_001517045.1 Pseudotsuga menziesii
TTCCCTAAGACTGTTGATGGTGAGAGAACCTGCCACTGATGACTGCAAGTCTCAAGGCACTCAAAATGACTCTAGACTCCAATCCCAGAATAAATGATATGAAGTCGATGGGATGAAATCCGCTGGAAGGAGGGCATTAAGGCATCCCCCATCATCCAACACAAGGTACTCAGCAACGCTGTATAATGTGGAAGGACTCGATCATAAGGTGCACAAACCAGTAATTGTACTGGGAATGGTCGACATGTAAAGTCAAGATAACTGAGGAATGGCCGACTCAGGCTTCAACTTCCTTTGAACAAGATCATAACAGTGTATGGTGACTGAATAAAGGCAGCATAGACTTGATATACAAACTGGGACATCTCTGCGACACAGGAGGCATCGGTAGAGGCTCCATAGGGACTGGAAGCTTAACCAGTCGGTGGAGATAAACTCAGGTAAATGAGTACAGATCCTAAAGTCAAACTATAAACCCAACCAATGGATATGATATACAGTGCTCTGTTCGAAGACGACACGACTCGACAACTTCCAAAGATAACATCTTTCCTTGTCTGGCTTTTTGGTTTTTTGATTTTTTTGGACTTTTTCAATTATTTAAAAAGCTTGAAAAAGAATAAAATGGCTTTATAGTTACAGACTAGGAGGAGAGGAGTGTCATAAGGGAAAACAAACTAGTTCCAAGCAGTGGAACATACCTATGCTCAATGCAAGGATACATGTGTGGGATATCGACACTCGAGGGAAAATCCCCTCCCGGTAAAAAAGAAAACAAGTTGCGAAGGATATAAAAAAAATGGCTCTGCATGGCTAGACATGAGACAAGATTGGGCTATATGGTTGAAATTCAATGTCAGGGAAGCCGGCATAAATCTCAATAAGGCAGGAAAATCTCATGATAATGCATTCACAACTTGACATGAGGGAGTCCTGAGGGAAATAGGCCAGCAAAAGATCAAGAGGAGTATGAGGCTCTTGCGAAATGTCATGGCAGTACTATACAATGGACTCCCACACCCTAAAGGAGAAAACATTAGCATGGGCACCAAATGCAAATAAGGCGCTAACTAGGGTACCCATGTAAGGTGAAGCTCTACTACTCATATCATGCCACTTCTAAAACATCAAGAAGGTTCTGTGACATAATAGAGTGGGTTCATACCTAAGGTCATGATGAGATGGTCATAAGGTCATGCAAAATGAAAATGGTGATGAAACCTAACATATATGCCAATTTAGATATGATACCTGAGATCGACACGAATGGGTCAATCCAACGATTGAACGACACTAAAAAAGGTCCTTTACATCATGAATTATGTTAAAAATGGTCAAAAATGGTTATAAAATGTTGAAACTATAGGAAAGGGGGTACAAATTTTCAAATATTTGAAAAATTTCTATAAATAGTAAACAATTCAAAATATTATAAAACATTTGAAACTTTTACCCATTTGAGCTCAGATTTTCCACAGCGAATTCCAGGAGATCCAGCCAGCGGAATCCACTACCGTTTCTTCCAGGTATTTACCCATGCTCTTATCTTCCATTTCAATGCAATTTTTAATAAATTCCATGGTCAATTAAGCTTTCTAGGCAAAAATAAAAAGAGCGTTGCAGCCCACGCAGAAATCGAGGGTTTTTCCACGTATAGGGCTGGATATACGTGGAAAATGCCCCCAAAGCCGCGTACATACGCGACTGTTGTAAGAACAGTCGCATATGAGGCTGGGCATAAGGTTTTTTCAATAATCTAACGGGAAAATTTGCAATTTCTTGTGCAGGATGGTCCTAGAGTTGAGAGAGCGTGAACATGGTGAGGTAGAGGAAGCAGTAAGGGCCGATCTAATGGCTCAACAAGCTCTACGTGCATGTGGACTCTATAAGTTTTGGTGTCTTGGTGGCTTGAGGGCCAAACCAAGATTATTACAGATGCTGGTGGATTACTGGGATCCAGACTCAGAGTCCTTCAAGATATATGGGATGTCCCTCACCATAGAGGTGGAGGACATATACTTCATTACTGGGATTTCTAGACGAGGGTAAGTGGTGAACCTTCGTTCTCGTGGTGGGCCAGGAGGTGGCCTGACTGTTAACGAGTACATTGTGGTGTAATGCTATCCAGACACAGGGAAGGTGGGGAGTTAGGTCCCTACCAATGCTATACAGGTGCTGGGCCTAAAGGCCATACTATTGACATTGGGCAGGATAGCAGGCTTGGCATCACTCCACCAGACCTCACGGCCTCTGATGTTCTATGCAGTGGAGTGCATGAGACCCACGATTTATGACTGTAGCACTACACTATTGAGCAACATGAAACATCAGCTCAGTGAGTGTAAGGTAGGCAGAGTGCAGAACTTCGGGTTCAGCAGTATTTTGAGCACGTTTTTCTTCGAGCATGTTCCAGGATTGAGCCCCAGAGTGGACATTCCTCTTCACGGGGTTCAAGATCCGGCCCAACGGCGTTGGGAAGATGTGATGCACAGACTGGGGGGTGGTAGGGTGGCCAACCCCTATCCAACTGACTTATTTCTGTGGTGGCAACAACAGATAGTTGCCATCGATGACTACCCCTATGCAGGGATAGATTTCCGGGGGGACCCGGACATGCCGCTACCACCAGGATCAGTATATGGAGATATAGGTAACGAATCTCGACCCTCTCTTTTTTAATTTTTGAGTTATTTAATTTTTTTGTGTTTTGTGATTATATGGAATCAAAAGACATATTTTTGCGTGACAATACATAGTGACATCTACCATTTGTGTGCAGATGTGGGACCACGGCGGCCATAAGGCTTCCCTCGTCATAGATGGAGGGGAAGAGGAGATGACATCATGGGTGTGGATGCGGAGCGGATGCTCCAGAGCATTCATACCAATTTTGTGAGACTGAAACATAGGGTTCCCATGGCGCAAGTCGAGGACTTGCCTTAGGCTATGCAGCGGCAGGTGGTGGGGGTACCATGCGCATGGGTGCGATTATTCCGACGGCTAGCTAGAGCCGTAGTGACCTTCCATGATAACAAACCTCCTCCTCCTCCACAGGATTAGATACCTAGGAGTGTATACATTTTGTACTACCATGTATTATATGTTGGTGGCTCGAGAGCCCCAATTTTGTATCATGACACTATGTATTACCAAATTTTGGATGTTATATAATTTTTTTTATGGTGATCGGTTTATTTATTTACATGTGTAAAAATTGTGTTTGTGGTGAATTTAATATGAATGAAACAAATGCCAATCTAATACGTAGTTAGCATATGAGTCAGCAACTTGATTATTAATTCTTGGAATATGTATATATGTTATATTGTCAAATTTCCGTTCTAATAATCTCACAGGTAAGAATCTTCTTAATAATGTGGGATCTCTAACATGGTACAAACCATTAAGCTGTGACACTACTAACTCCGAATCAAGACGTACCTCAAGAGAGAGAACTCCATGTGAAATGGCATCCCGTAGAAGCTCAATAATGACACTATATTCAGCAACATTGTTGGAAGATGGCCGTAGACATACGCCTCCTGAAGACAGTACCTAACCCATAGGAGTGTAAATCACCCAAGTAGCATAGGTTGAGTGTTGAGTGTGACGGCTCGCACCATCTGTGAATCCTATGTAGGTGGAAGATTCCATTGACATCTGCCAAAAGAAATGAAAACTCATCACAAACCTGATCACTATAAGAAAAAGACCTAACTATGCAAAACTGTACAATAATATACAATAACTAGCCTTGGATAAAAATCATGCATAGTATTTCTTGAGATAGAGCCCATTTCTAGGCTCCACCAAGGCCGTTCCCTTGTAATCCACTAACTCATAAGCACCCTTCTCTAAGACCCGTTTGACCACGTAAGGACCACACCACATGGGATTAAATTTCCTTGCGCCCAAGGGTTCTTTCAGTTGATCCCACAAAAGGACCAAGTCTCCCTCACTAAACCTCCTTGAGCGAACGGACTTATCGTACTGGACCTTTACGCGATGTTTATTGACTTCTAGAGCCACCAAGGCATCTCGACGCTACTCATCAAGTTGCTCAAGGTGGACCAAACGCTCCTCCAATGGTGAAGTGTCTGGTAAGAGTTCTACAGCTAGATTCAAAGAAGGAATCTTGCATTCAACCGGCAATATCAAATCCACTCCATGTACAAGTTGATATGGAGAAAAACCCGTGGCAGTCTTAACAACGGTTCTATATGCCCACAAAGCAGGATATAACATGATGTGCCAATTATTCTTGCTTTGTGCTATGGTTCGTTGGAGAATGGATTTGAGTGATTTATTCACTGCTTCTACCTGTCCATTCGCTTGAGGGTAGTAAGAGGAGGAATGCTCTTGCTTGTACCCTAACTTTGATGCCAAGTCTTTCATCATACAATTCTGAAAGTGTGAGCCATGATCAGTGACAAGCTATTTCGGAATTCTGAACCGAGTAATAATTTGGTTGAATACAAAGTGGGTGGCTGTCTCACAATCAGATTTAACTGTAGGCATAGCCTCAGCCCATTTCGTGAAGTAATCAACAACCACTATAATATAATGGTGCCCCCCAGGCGAAGCTGGGTTGCAATCCATAAAATCGTGCCCCCACTTAGTGAAGGGACCGATGGTGATAATGGGATGTAACGGGGCAGGTTTCAAGCACATATTACATATGAACACCTGGCAAGGGTGGCAGCTCTTGACCGCATCTACACAATCTTTAAAGATCGATGACCAGAAATAACCCGCTCTTAATATCTTTTGAGCTGTAGAAAGCCCAAATAAATGACCACCACATGCCCCTCCGTGGCAATCATTCAGCACTACCTCAGCCTCTTCATAAGTTAAACAACATCGTAAAATGGAATCTACCCCACGGTGGTACAAAGTATTATCCACTATGAGGTGGTTCTTAGACACGTGACGTAATCGTCATCGTTCATCTCGTGAGAGGTGAGTAGGGGTCTTCAATGTTTGTAAATATATTATGATATCCCCATACCATGGGTATAAAGTTGAGATTAAGAAGATGTGTTCATCGATAAACGTATCTTCACAAACCAACTCCTCAGCCTCGCTCGGGAAATCCGATATAAGCTCTGCAAAAATTAAAGACTTCTTCGATTTTGCTGAAACAAATTCGAGATAGAATTCTTGCAGAATGACAATCCATTTATTATATTTTCCCCCAATCATCCTTTGAGTGAGGATGAATTGAAATGGATTGACATGGGCTACAACCAAGGTCTGGCGAAGGAGAATATAATGTCTCAACCGCTGAACCGCATGTACGGTAGCTAAAGCAAGCTTCTCGACATGAGAGTAATGAATCTCTACGTCAATAAGGTTCTGGATCAGATAGTATATGACATGCTCTTGGAGCTCCTCATCCTATTGAACCAAAACCATACCAATCGTCTCTAAGGACGTGGCCACATATAATAGAAAATCACGACTATAGTCCGGGGGACTAATCACTGGGGCCGAAGCTAGGGCTCGCTTGAGTGCATCAAAGGACTTCTGGGCTCGCTCATCCCAACAAAAGGGGGTGTCCTTCTTCAAGAGACACATGAAGCCTCTAGTCAAATTGGCAAAGTTGACAACAAATCTTCGTAAGAAGTTTTCCATGCCTTGCAAACACTGAAGATGACGAATATTCTTCGAGAGAGACAACTGAAGTATTGCCTCAACCTTCAAAGGGTTGACTCTTATGCCCTCTTTAGAAATGATGAATCCTAACAAACGACCTGACTTCACACAAAAGATGCACTTATGAGGATTGAATCTAACCAAATAGTGCCACCATCTTTCGAATACCAATCTCAAGTGATAGGGATGACGCATTCTCATATGAGAATGAGTAGCAAGGTCATCCAAAAATACTTCAATAATCGACTTGAGATCGTGGAAGATCAAGGTCATCGCCCGCTGAAATGTAGCTCTGACGTTTTTAAGGCTGAAAGGCACTTTCTGATATGCAAAATTTCCCTAAGGACAAATAAATGCAGTTTTATGTTGGTCCTCAGGTTTGATTTGTATCTGATTATACCCAGAAAAGTCGTCCATAAAGGAAAAAACCTCGCTACCCACACACTCATCCAAAATCTGATCAATAAATGGTGTGGGGAAATTTTCCTTAGGAGAGGCACGATTCAAATCACGGAAATCAGTATATATGTAGATCGCTCCCTGCTTCCTATCTACAGGAATGAGGTTTGAAACCCACTCCATCAAGGGAACGGGATAGATAAAACCGGCGTTTAACAGCTTTTCTATCTCTTCCTTAATCATGGGTGCTTTCCTCGGATTCACCGCACGCAAACGTTGTCGAACATGCTTAGCGTTGGGGTAAGTCTTAATCTTGTGCTCGACAATACGAGGGTTAATACCTAGCATTTCATCGTAAGACCAAGCAAAGATATCACATAATTATTTAAATAGCTCGGTGTATTCTAGAATCTCAGCATGGGAACATTCCGCCCCAATATAGACATTCTCTATCCTGCTAGGATCGCGAGAGATGTTGATAGGAATTGTTGAAGACATGTTCGCCATGTTTCCATCAGCCATCTGACCAGGAGAGCTTAACGAAAGCATAGGGATACCAACTCTCACACTAAGAACTGCCCTAAAGTCCTCACGCTCTAAGCGGTCAATCTCGGGAAGGAAGTAAGATCTATGATGGAGTTCCTCCCATGGTGGCTCAACTCCCGACATAGCCTCAATAATTGCTTCATCTGAAGGGAAAACCGTATCAAGGTAGTCGTGCGCTTGAGAAGACTATACTTCCCATGTCGGCAGCACATAAGAGTCCTCCTCCTCCGTCCGCGAAGAGGAAGGACTAGGCTCTGCAACACACTCGATATTAGCTTGGTAAGCTATCATAGTTGTAGGCATTGGCACGTCCGTCACGATGGGCTCATTTGGAGTACTTAGTGTAGGAAGAATCCAAGGATCTTCCATATGACTCGTGCGAAAAGACACCAATCTCGTAGATGTCGAAGCCTCACCAGAACTAGAATCTATCATAAGAATTGGTGCAGGACAACTAAATCTTCCCATGAGGGATGGATACATGCCTACACCCACACTCCCAGTTTCCAGCTGAGAGTGCTCAAAGATCGGGATCGAAGCTCCCGAAGATGCGGTAATAGACGGATTCTTGAATGTCGTTTAATCAATTGTGATTATCTTCCCATTATGTGGAAAGCATACAATGTGAAATAGGGAAGAAGCAACGGCTTGCATACTGTACATCCAATTCCTACCCAGCAAGAGATTGTAGTCAAGGGGCGCATCAACCACCTCGACCTCTATTGCAACAATCTTCCCTCCTAAATGGACTTTAAGGGAATGAAGGATGCCGTGCGGCCAAAATGGTCTCCTATCGAACGCAGTTAACATGGTCGCTGATTTAGACAGCTCAGGGGAACCTAAACCCTTCCAACACGATAAAGACATCACAGAAGCAACATCGCCTTCGTCAATCACAGTGCGCTTGATGATCATATTAATACATTCTACGTGAATCAAAAGAGACACATAGTAAGGCAAGCGAGGCTAAAGTTCTGCGGTTTCAAATTTAATCACGGAGGAAGAATCATCATCGTTCACACCAAGGATAGAAAGCAACACCTTCCTTTGCGAAGGACAACTCTGAAGCACTTCCAATGCAAACATCGCACAAGGAGTGTGGCCCAAATCCTTGACAATTGAATAGTTCTGGGCGGCTCAGGAATTTGGATTGTGCCCCGAACGCTTAAGGACTCCCTTAGGATTGCGAGGTGCAGCTTTAGGTTTATCCACAGGTTTCTCAATACACAAAGGAGACCCTGGTGGATCAGGTTCTTTTCCTGGGCTGGGTTGTGATGAACCAAAATCTTTCGCACGGGTCACAAATTTCGCAGCATAGACCATGTTAATGCAACCATGACCACTACCCTCCGGTGGATCTTGATCAGCACCAGACTGGTCATGGGACTTTGAGTTCATATTTTGATTGTGCAGTAAAGGGTTAGTTAGCACAGCTGGGCCCTGTGCCAAGAACCTCGAAGCTTCATCAATACAAGGGCACAAGTAAGTGAGGTGATCGTCCTTACACAACTTGCAAGGGAACTTAAACTTACGTTTAGCTTGCTTGTCCCCCCCAGCATTACAGCCGTTCTTGTCATTATTATTAGCATTCTCATTCTTATTCCCACCCTTACGATTATTCTTACCCTTCTTTCTATTTCGTCCGGGCTGCTGGTTACCCTTCTGGTCCGACGATTGTACTGAAAGAACACTCGCCATTTGGGCGAGTTGAGATGAAGTTGTAGCTTGTCTCGAAGCAGATTGGTTGATTGACAATTGACTACATTGTTTTGCCACTGAATCTGCAGGTTTCACACTTTCACAACCCACAATGCCATCGGCATGTGGTCCAGGTTTGACTTTGGGGTCGAAACTAGAACGCGGAGCACTGGGAATAATCTCATATAACAAACCGGACTGAGCATAAATCAAGTCCAGTTCTTGCGCCCTAAAAATTGCTTGTTCCTCATTCTGCACTCCGAATGTAGAAACATCCTTCGCTATATATGGCAATAACGACTTAAGGAACCATTCGAGGAGGAATTCCGGCGGTATAAAGGCGTTAATTAACCTCTTCCATCTATGCTACTCTTGAATATGATCCGAGATATGTGTGGCTTTATCCTATCGAAATGTCAACAAGAGTTTAGTACCAACTTCATAGCACACTGGTAGCTGGAAGTGGTTAATAAAAGTCATTGCAAGGTCGTCGAACAAAGTGAATGCTTCCCTAGGTAGCTCTATATACCATTTCGTGGCAGGCCATGTAAGGGTGCGTTGAAATAGTCTCAAATGGATTGAGTCCTGATGTAAGGAATTCAAAGAGCACCATAGGTGAAACATAGTAACATGTTCGCTCGGATCCTCTCCCGGTTTTCCCTCGAACTTAGGTATGTCCGAGGGAAGCTTAGTAGGGACAGCCGGCCAAGCCGGGTCATAAGCTACATGATTGTTCGTCAATCTTGACAAGTCAGGAAGATTCAGTGTCACGAGGAAAGGGAGTCTAGGATGATGAGGTCGATGGACCACTCCCTGATTCATATAGGTCTGATTACCACCATGGCCTTGGCCATAGTGCCCTCCTCCTGTTTGACCCATATAGGGTGGCATGGGAGCACCATAGTGTGGAAGACCTTGACTATTAGGAGCTACAAAGCCGTAGTTCGAAGAATAAGCAGGTTGTTGATACCCGCCCCCATAAGGTGAAGAACCCTGTCCATACTGTGTCCCATAATAGGGTCGATAAGTCATCGCATGAGATGTCCCATGAGACACGTCGTAAGTAGGAACATACGCTCTGGAAGTAGGAATATATATTTCGGAATCAGGAATGTGACCTCTAGAAGTATGAGCATGACCTCCCAAAACAACGGGCGGTACATGAAGCTGAGACACAACCGATATAGTAACCACGGTACGGACATAACTCGTAGCAACGTTTCGGCCCGAAGGACCACGTGAATGAGGTGGAGGGTGAACATTTGAAGAACTAGGGATAGAGGACGAAGGGATCTGAGTGATCAAGTACATACTATTCCCTATAGTCACTTGTCTCGGATCTAGTATCCTAATAGGATCACTAACCCTAGAGCTAGGAGGAATATGTGATGTAAGTTCCACCACCGGGATGGAAGGTGCAATGTGAATAGTGCTCCCAAACCTCTTCGCATGGTAAGGAATGAGAGTGCCCCTAGGCATAGTGTTAGGCTCAAAGTCAGATTCGACATGAAATGTCAAATCATGTGTAGGAAAACCAAACATACCATAACTACCATAGCTAGTGCTAGCGGGTTCAAAATGAGTCTCGGCATCCTCCGGCATTCCATACCGGTAATGCGTCAATGGGGAATCAACCCTAGAGTAAGTAGGTCTATCATCAAAGGTTCCTATCTCAGAAATCACAGGACCTAACTCAGCCAAGTCGGGTGAAGGATCGTAAGTAGGAGTAAACTCCCCATCGTCTACATGAATGGGAGAAGGTGGTTCAAGAATACCTTCTATATGGTCTCCCATGGTGTGTGAATCAATGTGCGAAATAGTCCGCTTGGACTGTCTAGGTCTCTCTCCCGAAGGAGGAGAAGTAGAAGGTGAAAGTCCTGCTAAATGACGAGAACAGCGAGGAGCTGTACCTGAATCCACGATGACTCAAAAAATAGAAAAGACTCTCTATTTATGCAAACCCTAGGTAAGCTATCGTGCACAGAGAAATCACTAATAAAATCTAAAGCCAAATGCATGCAATCAAGGGCAGGATAAGTGAGCTCCCGAATGAAGCAGGTATGTCTCGCCTAGGAGAGGCTTGAGACTCCCATACACAACAAGTGGAGGTACGCAACCAATTATTGTGGCCCTCAGCTTCAACGCATAAAGCGACTATGCTGTCCAACCCCAACCTGGCCGGGACACCCGCAGAATAACCCCTGCAAAGTACCCCCTTGATATCCTAGGTAAGGCCACTAAGGTCACCTCAATATAATCAATGCTTAGGCGGATAGTCGCAGGTGGGATTGACCGTATGGTCAGGGTAGCAAATCCCGAAACTCTCAAAAGAGCCCCTAGATGCAAATACAATCCTGGAAATATCTCCAGTGCTACTCAGTTATGACTAGGGGTCATCCCAATCAATAACCGCTCACACTGCCTCGTGCTTAACTCCCTTTTGAGAGGAGGATCCTGAGAAACACTAGTTATACCAAGGATTTCACACACTCACCTGGACAGACACATACATGTTGTTGTTTAGTGATCTTGGAGAATTTACTCACAATGAACTATTCCAAGATCCTAAAACCTAAGCTTGTTGGTGCACCCTATAAAAGAAAAGAGTGTAGTTCATTTTAATTTAAGCGTTGATTTTAATTGGCTTTATTACTCAAAAGAGGGATATGGCCGTGTAACTAATGGTGTTATGACACAACATGAAGTAAAATGCACACCTAGCAGTAAATGAAAATACATTGTGTCCATGAAAACAGGGTATGCTACTATGTTGGTCATTGGGCAGACCTGGGTTTACTATAATGTACCAACAACACCCCTAGCTCACTGGCCCTTTTGGGGATAGACCGCGGAGCGGCCTGAAGTCTCAACCGAAGTGATTCTAATGGGTTGGCCAAAGATTCAAGTGTCTTGACCAGGTTCTGTATAGCATCCTGTGTGCGTCTCGCAGCTCTTCTTAGTCTGCGAGATGTCTCTTTCGCGTGACGCGCAGTTTCCTCTTACCCGCGCTGACTCTAACCTTTATCGCATCGTCGCGTCCTGGGAAACACGTAACTTTCTCCTATGCACGATCCTTAACCCGCGGTATCGCGTGCCACAGCTCCCCTGATGGTGCGATATCGCCCCTTTGCGATATCCTACCGCTACGGCTCAGCGTACTTAGCGTACTGGTGTTCAACTTACAGGACTCAACACAGAAGGTTGTTTACACTGTGACTCTTAACTGTCTTGAGTGAAACTTAGACAAACTCTTATATAGAATACTTGAAGACTTCAACTTGCATTTATCCTGTTAATATGCTGTGAACTGAATAACACATACATACATTTACTGTAAGAAAAGTTCGCGTAATGAATGATAGATATAACAAGTAAATACAATCACATGAATCAATCACATAACGCTCTAATTTTACGTGGTTCACTTCCAGGGTGGAAGCTACGTCCATAGAATTGTGTTTCTATATTATAACTTGAGAGAGGTACACAGTTCTGCTGCACCACATATGCAGCTAGAGATCTTCTGGGTAACTTCGCACACAACCTAGAGCCCTTCTCTCTTAGATCTCTTCTCTATATTGCCTTCTTACAATATACTCTCACTCTCTCTCTCTCTCTGTCAATCTCTGCGGATTGTTACAATACAAAATAACAGTGAGCTAACAGACTACTGGACTCTCAGACTTGCTAATGTCTGAATAGCTACAGGTTACCCTAATAGCTCCAGAAGGACTGACTAGCTAACCTTTTACAATACAAAATATATCCCTTTATAGGCGGCCCAAAGGTCTCGCCATTACAACACTGTGGGCCTGTCCCAACAGTAACCCAAAACCCTAACTAGTGACAGTCAGCATATCTATACTTGGGGTAGCCGCTTTCTGTCACACCACTGCTCTCTGCAGTCTTCCATGCTTCCCGACGCTGACCATGGGTACTATGCACCGCTTCCCTTCTTCTATCCTTCGTCTTCAATACCTCGGCCTTGTCGCCCCTTTTCCTTTATGAGGGTAGCTGAGCTCTCCTGTCTTCGCCGCTGCCTTCAATGCAGTGGTTGAGATCTCTCTTCTCGGCCGCTTAGGTACTGTCGTCTTTCTTGACTTCTCTGTCCCAACAGTCACGATTTCTGGCACTGCTCTGCAGCTAGAAACATGCTACGATGTCGTAGCTTTACCTTATCTCTTCGTCTTCGCCCAAACTGTCTATCTACCAAAATGGCAGCTTCTCCTGTAGCTGTGGGAATCTGCTCCAACAGTCCCCTAACACTTACTTGTGGCTCGTCCCCAAGCCACTACCAGTGGGATTCTCCTGATGTATCTTCTCCTTGGCTTCCTGCGAAGTGCGTTGAAGCTTGTCCCGAAGTCCTGCGACTTTGTTCTGCATAGCTGCGACACGCTCTTCTGCCGAGTCAAGCATAGCTTGACTAATACTGGAGTCTTCTACTAACTTAGTTCGTTGGGTTCTTCTGAATCGTAAGATACTGATCCGGTCGAAACTGAGGATATGTCTTACTATTGCCCAGGTTATAATCTACAAATTTAACAACAACGGCATATCCTAATAGATATCCATCTTCCTTTACTTGAGAATCAATCTGTGGTATAGGAACAAAAAACTTACCACTCTTGGGACTTTTTACCTCTGGTGCGCCATCAACTCGTGGCATGATGTAGTCTGTTGCGTTATGAACTTCTTCCTCCAGCTCTGGACTGGATTCTTCTCTTAATTGAGCTTGGCTCCTCATCCTTGGCAGCTGTCTAGTCTGTGATGAAATTGGCGTGACACCCTTAGGCGACGTCATCATAGCAGCTGTAAGGCCAGTACGTTCGAACCTTTCCAAAATCACTTCTAGAGGTTCCTCCTCGGACAGAACCCACTCGATGTGATACTTTGGATGGGAAATGGCTGCAAAATAGAGAAATCACAACACTCTGTAACGGAATTAGCTTTGTACAGGGAAAACTTAACAATGCACTCTATAGCTCTCGGATCTTTGCAAATGTAACCCTCCCGAATGAATAATTTCTGCTTTTATGCCGAAGGCAATAATCCCGGATGCAACGGTCATCTAGGATGAACCCGTCGGTCGTATTAATTGCTTGGACGAGACCACACCCGTCATCCAGATCCTCAATAAATGCTGAAATCCGATCAATTTCCCTCGAAGCATGTGTATGCAGGCGCCAGTCTCGTCGAAGATTTTCCAAATCTAGACAAATGATTATGCTGTGCCCAGATCTATGGTAAGGTATACCGGTCATTTCTTCATTAACTACCTGTCAGAAGGCGACTTGACTAGCCCTCTGTCTCGTTGCAAACTAGGTAAGTGGCACGGAGAAACATCGCGCTGCTGCGATGCCACACCGCATCACTTGCTCAAAACAAACTTAAGCGTTTTTTTTTTACTTGCGCAAAATGAACCATCCTTATGCGATTCCTGATACTTAGAATAACTGCCGGTGTAGGCTAATTCCCAGTGCGATGCCTCCTTTCAACTACACTGGACATCTGCACCGCTCACGACTCTGAGTTAGGGATGAGAGGTGGAGTGGCTGTCACTATAGAGCTTAAGCCTACTGCCATTGATCATCATGGGAAGAAGCTCCCCATTAAGTTTGCTGAGCTAAACGACTCCTCCCTTTGTGACTTGCTGTATCTGATACAGCCCCAACCAATGCGTCTTGAACTTCCCTGGAAACTTAATAAATTTACTGTCATAGAAAAGTACTAGGTCTCCGATCTGAAGAGTCTTACTCTTAATGTGTCTGTCATGCCAAGCTTTTTCTCGTGCCTTCTGCACTTTCTGATGGAATCCAGCGATGAATCTGTCTTCCTCTAAGGCAAGCAGCTGTGCTAGCCTTTCCTGCACCGTGTCTGTATCAGCCATTCCAGTGATCTGAGCAATTCTTAAACTGGGAAGAATATACTCCATAGGCATAACAGCCTCCTGTCCATACACCAAGCTAAAAGGTGTGTGTCCTGTAAGTTTCTTGCATGTAGTCCTATACGCCCATAATACAGCGTTAACTCTGAGGCCCCAATCATTCCTTTGGCTATTGCAGATCTTAGTAAGAGCATTTTCTAAAATCTTGTTAAAGGCCTCCACCGTACCATTAGCTTGTGGGTGGTAGGGAGTGCTCTTATGGTGCTGTGTCTGGAATTCTTCCATCAAGGCCTCAATGGTGCGATTCAAGAAGTGTGTGCCTTGATCGCTCATCAAAATTATTGGGCATCCAAATCTAGTGATGATGTTTTAAAAAATGAACTGTGTGGCTGTGGCAGCATCACAATTTCTTACTGCTTTGGCCTCTGCCCACCTGGTGAGGTACTCTGTTCCAGTGATGATATATCTCGCACCAGTTCATTTTCCTGGTGGGTTGATAGGATTGACAAAGTCTATAGCCCACTTGTCAAATGCGCGCAACGTAATCTGCGGTCGCAGTGGCATTTCATCCCATCGTGAAGGTTTTCCTACCCTCTGGCAGATATCGCAGCATCTGCAAAAGTCCTTAGTGTCTTTGTGTAATGTAGGCCACCATAATCTTGCAGCTAGGATTTTCTTCACAGTCGACTTCCTGCGAAATGACCTCCTGCGGTACCTGAATGTGCTTCTCTAATAATATCCTCTTTTTCATGCGGCATCACACATATGCACAGGACTTCATCTGGACCTAACTTGTATAACTGTCCTACGATCAGGGTGAAGTCTACTGCTTTAACAACCAACTACCTCTTTTGATGCTTGGTAAACTCCTCAGGTGCCATTCCTGTAGTGAGAAAGTGAATGATATCAGCATAGTACTCATCTGTGATCTGGCTAGAGAACAACCGCGCATCTGGAAAATTGTCCTCTAGATTACTTGGCTCTTCTCCTGAGTCTATTCGCGACATATGATTAGGTCCGGCGTTCAATCTTCCTGGTTTGACAATGATTTCAAAATCATACTCCTGAAAGAGGAGTAACCATCTGCAGATTCTTCCCCCTAACACTGGCTTATTGACCAGATACTTCAATGCAAAATGGTCAGTAAACATCTTGAATGAGGCATCCAATAGGTAGTGCCTGAACTTCTGTAGCACGTACACCATAGCTAAGCCTTCTCTTTCTATCGTGGTGTAGTTCTTTTCTGCTGTCGATAGCTTTCTGCTGGAGTATGCAATAGGATGATCGATACCTCCTTCTCCTGGTTGCGTTAAAACAACCCCTAGTGCGATGCCAGATGCATCCACATGTAAATGAAACGGCTTAGTCCAGTCTGGAAATACTAAGATGGGTGCTGTAACCATATTCTCTTTAAGTGTGTTTAGACTCTGCTGGCATTCCTCATTCCATAGGAATTTTACATCTTTCTTTAACAGTTTTTCCATCGGTGCTGTAATCTTTGCGTATCCCTTGATGAATTTTCTGTAGTACCCGGTATGACCAAGTACTGTCCTCAATTGTTTGACTAAGTTAGGTGTTGGAAGATTTAAAATGATGGCAATCTTTGCGGGATCTACCATCAAGCCTTGCCTTCAAACAATGTGAGCCAAAAAAATACCGAATGGCGCACAGAATATACATTTTTTCAAGTTTAGAGAAATCTGGTACTGCCTACATTTCTCTAACATCAGTCTTAAATCTCCTATGTGCTTTTCAATTAATCCAAATACAGTCCAATCATCAAAATAAACTTCTAGGAATTTATGGATGTATTCTTTAAATACGGCAACTACTACTCTAGAAAAGATAGCTGGTGCATTCTTAAGACCAAAGGGCATTACCGTATACTGGAATGAGTCCCATTCTGTTGCAAAAGTGGTCTTATGTCGATCTTCTGGGTGGATTTTGATCTGGTGATAGCCTAAAAAGCCATCAGTGAAGGAGTAGACCTCCTGTCCTCCCACATTGTCTAGTACTTAATCAGTGAAAGGTGTCGAAAATGGATCATGAAGCGATGCGTCGTTGAGTTTACGCAAGTCGACATAGATCCTGATGTCTCATTTAGTTTTCTTTTCTTGCATGACCATGGGAATAACCCATTTGCTCTCTTCTA
This sequence comes from Pseudotsuga menziesii, assembly GCA_001517045.1. Taxonomy (NCBI): domain Eukaryota; kingdom Viridiplantae; phylum Streptophyta; class Pinopsida; order Pinales; family Pinaceae; genus Pseudotsuga; species Pseudotsuga menziesii. The sequence goes on from LPNX010737995.1 coordinate 67,903, forward strand.
CAGGCTCAATGATGCCTGCTACTAGCATCTTATTGATCTCATCCTTAACTTTTTCGTTATAGCACGGATTTAATCTATATGGACGCTGCTTGACTGGTCTAGCATCCTCTTTCAATGGTATCCTCATTACTCCCAGGTCTCCAACTATTCCCTTCATCTCTGTGAACTTGGTGGGAAATAGGTCCTGGTACTCATGTAGCAACTCTGCAATCTGTCCGACTATTTCATCGGTCCAATAGTCTCCAATAGAGGCAAACTTTGGTTCTGTGTCTGTGCCAATATTGATCTTTTTAGTCTGGATCGGCTCTGTGATTGCTGGAATCTGTAGCTTCGGTCCATCAACATCGCGAGTCCCTTCTGACTCCAGAATGTTGATGTTGCGAGGATCCTCATCCTCCTCCTCTGCTTCTGATGCAAAGTTATAACACTCTAGCGCCTCTTCTAATTGGATGGCCCACTTAGGTTGAGCTGACACTGATAGGGTACAATCGTCAAATATCTTAATCTTTATTACATCTAGGGCCTGATCAACACTTGGATACTCAGATTCAAAAGCGAAGTTAAGTAGAAAGCTGTCTATTAGAAGTGGCCATGTAGTCGTTCCCTTACGCAATTCAGTCTCTGTGTACCAGTTCCGTGGAACTGTATCCAAAGTGTGAATGAATCGGTGAACCCATTCATCCTTGGGAATGTCCGACCAATTCTGTTCACACGTCTGAATATGTGACCTGGGGTCACTTTCTCCTGTGTATCTCTGCTGGACATACTCTCTGTTGGTAGAGAATCTGATCGCCATCAATCTCTTAAGATCATCCCATGATGCGATATTCTCTTTATGTGCATACCACCATCTTGTAGGTGTGGCTCGTATTGCAAGGTCCATAGCTGCAATCCTCTGCTCGTGAGGAATTTGTTGTTCAAACTGCGTGAGAAAGTCCTGGATATCTGTTAGACCATGAAATGATGGAATCTCGTTGATTTCTATGCCAATCCATCGCAGTGACTTAGTCATGTACGCACATCTGTGCACTGAGACTTCGTAAAGTCTGTTCTACCAGTTCTCTAGACCAACATCTAGATCCGATGCGCATGAGCTGTCGCATCACCAACTAATGTTCCCTTCTGCGGTTGGATTGATGTAGTCGCCCTGGTTTGCAATCATCTGATAGAGACTCTCCATGTTATGTGCCTCTTCCTCTGCTCGGATAGGTTCAATGTATCTAGGACCCTGAAGAGGATCTAACAGTGCGATGACCCAGATCTGCGCGTCTTCAAAGGTCATTTGTCTTCTCTTTAAGTCGATAATGGCCATGTTACCGATTTCCCAATCAATGCCTAGTAGTGCTGGATATGGTCTACTATCGCCAATGATTTCTATAACTTCAAAGTCCGTAGAGCTGAAAACTCCGTCAATGTCAACTGGCACCTGCAATAATCGACCCAGGGGTGATACCCACTGCTGATTAGCTAATCTGAGATGGATAGACGATCTGACTAACTTAGGGCTACCCATATGTTCCCATGTCTGCTTAGTCAGAACATTTACCTCTGATCCTAGATCTTGGATCACCTCGTCCATTTCAAATTCTCCAACCTATGCTGTGAGTCGCATCTCTCTTCCTGTTCTTGTATGTCCCATAATATTATGAAAAAAATGTTGTGCACTGCTCACGGAAGAAGATGGTTGACACTGATCTATGATGTGATAAAGTTCTCCGATAGCTTTCTCATTTCTCACAAGTTTTAAACAACTCCACAGGAAGGATTGTACACTTCCTGTCAACTCGTCCTCGTCGCATGTGCCCGATGTGGTAGCCTTCGATATCTGTATAGGGCTAACGCCACAAGGTGCTTGCTACGGTATGCCCCTAGATGGCGGTACCTGTGATCCTGATTGCATAGGGTCATCAAAGAAATTCTTAGCTTCCTGAAATGTCTATTTATTCTTCTGTAGTTCAAGTGGTGTTGCTTTGTTAGGAGTTTTGCGCACCCACTCCTGACCTATGGTCTTTTTAGTAACCTGCGATGTCCCATTGGTGGAAGCACCACTCCGAGTCACAATGTTGAATCTTGGTTCTGGTTCTTCCTGCTCAGTAGTAATAAGCTGGATGTTCTGGTGTACTGCTAGCTTAGGTTCTCTGATATTAGCTATCAAGGTAGGACAGTCTTCTATAGCGTGATCGTAAGATTTGTAATAGTTGCATGTGGTGGTAGGGATCTGACAGTCCCTAGCATAATGTCCTAGAACTCCACAGTTGTAACAAGTGACTGGTCTGCGACCATGGCCAAAACCTTCTCCCCGGCCAAAGATTTCTCCCCAGCCAAAGTCTCCTCCACGTCCTCGTCCTATGAATCCTCCTCCATGGCCAACATGAGCCTGATCATACTGTGGTCCTGCTGCTGGACCCTATGTTTCTGATTGGCCTCTGTACAAGTCTTGCTTGCTCCCAACCATGAGATCATAGGCTCGACAATCATGTTCATCATGGCCTACGGACTTGCAGAAGACACAGTATAAGTTCTTAGGTGTCTGCACGTACTTCTGAAGTAGAGGGAACTGTTGAGGTAGGTGTCCTCTTGTTTTGCATATTTCACACCATGGCCCGTGGGTCTGTGGTAAGGGGTTAGGAGCCCCAGTTGCTATATATTCTACAAAGACTGGAAAATTATCTTTAGTATGGCCTTGTGCTTTACACTTTACGCACCATATGTCTTGTGCAACCTCTTTCCATTTCTTAAGCTCATGCATCTGTATCGTGAGATTAGCCAACTGGTTTTGTAGATTTGTCATACCTGTGCTAGTTTCAGCTAGAGGTGAAGCCTCTAGTTTCATCCCCATCTCCAACGTGTCGTCCTGTGTCTGGATTTTCTATTGCATTAATGGTAGTTTGATGTGAGGGAGAAGTGCTGCAATAAACCATTCCTTATGCTGCTCCGGCGCAAACTCAAAGCTGACTTGGTCTATAAGGGCTTTAAATTTCTGATCGAAGTCCCACACTGACTCTGTAGGTAACTGTTTGATGTCTTTGAGCTCTGTAATGCACTGTGACTCAGACTTAGGGTTCTTAAACTCTTTAATCATGGCGGTCCTGACCTGGACAAGTGTTCTGGGTACCACTGTGGTGTACTTCATACACCATGTTAAGGCTCGTTCTCTCAGTGTGGTGACCAACTGTACAAGTTTACTATTATCATCATTGATTGCTTTAATGGTCCACACGGCTTCACATAGAAACCAATGCTGATCTTGGTCCTCTGCCCCTGTACCCTTAAATATAGGTAGCTTCATACCATCCCCCATTCTATTTCTACATGGTGGATGTTGATTTGCTGCGTTACTACCACTCGGTGGTGTAGGTGGAGGTGATGTAGCGGTAGTATGTACTGTCTGGGAGCTACTAGATGGAGTTCCTACGGGATTTTTCTGAGTCCTGATCTGTTTCTGTGGGGTATAAGGGTGGTAAGGGATACCCCCTTCTGTTCTTTCTGTGGTACTGTGACTTTGTTGTCTAGTATTATCTGAACTGTCTTCAAATATGGGAGAGCTGAAATCTACTTTGTATTTCTTTCCACTACGTGTACGTCCAATGTCATCAAAATCACTTTCAAACTCTTGTGACATTACTATCTTTACTTATTCATCTGAAACTAGATCCATTGTTCCTTTTTCGTGTAATAACATCTTAATGGACAAGTTTAAATATTTTAGGTACTTACCGCGATATCCTTTAAAGAAGTACCACTCAGCCTCGCTGAAGCTTTTTCTCTGGTCAACTGTAAACTCTGTGATGAAGCCTTCTAGCACACTTGCAAGCCAGAAGTCTACTGTCCTTGTAATGGGATTATCAAGGTTCTTCACAGTCTGAATCAGCTCTGGTGTCCAGACAATGTTTATTTTCTTCTTGAATATGCCCGTATCCGTCAACTTTGATAACCAGTCGTAAAGCTCATTCCCATAGGTCGCAAAAAATATCGTATGTAGGTCTGTAAAGATATGTTTTTGTAACTAGTCCTCTGTACTCAGTCTAGGACTCTTGTTCTCATGTTCGGCAAACTCTTTCTCCTTAGACCCAACCCACTCATTGAGTTCGTCTCTAGTAGGATGCCACCAGAACATCAGTGCTCAGTTTTTTCAAAACCGGAAACGAAACCATTTTTTGGTCGTTGGGCAGACCCGAATTTACTATAATGTACCAACAACACCCCTAGCTCACTGGCCCTTTCGGCGACAGACTGTGGAGCGGCCTGAAGTCTCACCTGAAGTGATTCTAATGGGTTGGCCAAAGACTCAAGTGTCTTGACCAGGTTCTGTATAGCGTCCTGTGTGTGTCTCGCAGCTCTTCTTAGTTCGCGAGATGTCTCTTTCGCGCAACGCGCAGTTTCCTCTTACTCGCACTGAATCTAACCTTTATCGCATCGCTGCGTCCTGGGAAACACGTAACTTTCTCCTATGCTCGATCCTTAACCCATGGTATCGCGCGCCATAGCTCCCCTGATGGTGCGATATCGCCCCTCTGTGATATCCTACCGCTGTGGCTTAGCGTACGTAGCGTACTGGTGTTCAACTTACAGGACTCAACACATAAGGATGTTTACACTGCGACTCTTAACTATCTTGAGTGAAACTTAGACAAACTCTTATACAGAATACTTAAAGACTTCAACTTGCATTTATCCTGTTAATATGCTGTGAACTGAATAACACATACATACACTTACTGTAAGCAAAGTTCGCGTAATGAATGACAGATATAACAAGTAAATACAATCACATGAATCAATCACATAACGCTCTGATATTACGTGGTTCACTTCCAGGTTAGAAGCTACATCCACAGAACTGTGTTTCTATATTATAACTTGAGAGAGGTACATAGTTCTGTTGCACCACATATGCAGCTAGAGATCTTCTGGGTAACTCCACACACAGCCTGGAGCCCTTCTCTCTTAGATCTCTTCTCTATATTTCCTTCTTACAATATACTCTCACTCTCTCTCTCTCTCTCTTTCAATCTCTGCAGATTGTTACAATACAAAATAACAGTGAGCTAACAGACTACTGGACTCTCAGACTCGCTAATGTCTGAATAGCTACAGGTTACCCTAATAGCTCCAGAAGGACTGACTAGCTAACCTTTTACAATACAAAATATATCCCTTTATAGGCGACTCGAAGGTCTCTCCATTACAACACTGTGGGCTTGTCCCAACAGTAACCCAAAACCCTAACTAGTGACAGTCGGCATATCTGTACTTGGGGTAGCTACTTTCCGTCACACCACTACTCTCTGCAGTCTTCCATGCTTCCCAGCGCTGACCATGGGTACTATGCACTGCTTCCCTTCTTATGTCCTTCGTCTTCAATACCTCAGCCTCGTCACTCCTTTTCCTTTATGAGGGTAGCTGAGCTCTCCTGTCTTCGCCGCTACCTTCAATGCAGTGGTTGAGATATCTCTTCTCGGTCGCTCAGGTACTGTCATCTTTCTTGACTTCTCTATCCCAACAGTCACGGTTTCCACCTCTGCTCTGTAGCTAGAAACATGCTACGACGTCGTAGCTTTACCTTATCTCTTCGTCTTCGCCCAAACTGTCTATCCACCAAAATGGCAGATTCTCCTGTAGCTGCGGGACTCTGCTCCAACATACTACGTGAAATGATGAATGCAAGATTTCCTATATGAAATCCTAACTAATACTCCAAAGAAAATCTAGTGCAAGTACAATGCAAAATGCAAAATGCAATGCATGATGATAAGCAAATGTTTTTGGATTTTTTTAAATAAAATGAGATACAAAAAGAAAAAGAATGATTCTACAACCCCCAGACCTTGCAAGCACACTCAAACAACACTCAAGCAAAGCACTAAGGTAAAAGAAATCTAATGCACTAATCTCAAACAAAAAATAGAAAATGCCATGACAAGAACCTTCTTTAAAAAAAAAATTAAGCCTAAAAAAAAAACGTCTCTAGTCAGGAACAGAGGTATAAACAGACTCAGGCAGTGCCAAAGGAGACTCAACAAACATCAAACTTCACCCAGCAACCATTTAACTTCCACAAAAAGGGAAAAACTAAGGGCATACACGACTATTCACAGTAAACCCGCGTGTATACGCAGAAATCGTAGAGAAAACCGCATGTATACGCGACTGTGAGTTAAAAACTCACGTACAGGAAGAAAGGTGCATAAAATCAAGGCAAACAAATAGCATGAGACAAACTTCACACCAATCAGACACTACCAGGAAAACATGCCCCCAGACCTAACACAGAAACAAGAGAGAAAGAGTAATTCAAATTCATTGAATGTCGATAGAACAACCCCCAAAGGACAACTACTAGGAACTCCCCAGCGGAGTCGCCAATTCTGTTACAGAGAGAAATTCCTATGGATTGGGGTACCACAACAGACAACTTGACTCCAGAAATCAATCCTTTCCAATATGCAATAGAAATTAAATGTCTAACACTAAAGGATCAGACCTCGTACCTTATTCCGGACGGTTGAAGTAGATCCCCGTTGAGCTTTCCAACTTCAGCTTGAATTGATATATTACTTCCTCACAACAAGTAAACAATACAAGCATACTATATATCATGGTGTTAGATCTATTCTAGCATATATAATCAATAATGTATAATCATTTGACATAATGCCATGGATAAAATATTCATTCAAGCACACATTATTGGACAGGAAAAGATATTTCTATTAATATAAATCAAAGATTACAAGATACAACCTCTGTTGGCACATCTGCGAATAGGAGAAACTAAATCCCCCACTTGGGCCTCCACCACTTCAATCCTCCATCTCTCGATACCAAGATCACAAGAAAAAGGCAAGCTTGGGAAGAACACAACAGTGCTCCAAGGGACAAAGGGATGCTGATTCAAGCATAAGTTTCGGCAACAATGGACTATAGTTTCTTTGCTCTCAATTCTCTCTTATGCCTTCAATGTACCAAGGAGTTCCTTATATAGCTTTTCAAAGGAGTAATGAAAGGTTGAATCCGAGTGATCTCAAGGAATATGGAAGGCCAGGAGTCAAGTGAGTCGGATCCATGTCAAGGAAAACTCCAAAAGGATTTTGATTTTGAACACATCCCGATGTACGCGGTTTTAGTGGTCAAACCCGTGTATGTACGCGATTATAGGTTTAAAAGTAGCGTGTATCATTTTTCACATGTTTTTAGGGATGGTCAGGGAAACATCAAAGGAAAAAAAATGGTCAAAGGGGTCTAAGGAGTCTACAGTGGGACAGGGGAAGGCCATACAAAGTGTGATTCACCTAGAGTGGTGAAATTAGCTATAACAATCCCTAGTTGTTGTCTTACTGAGATTTCTTCAATTTGTGTGTGCAGGCCTTGAACAGTCTCACTAATTTTTCACACTTTTTCTAGTTCAAATTCTGGGAAGCCACTGCATACTTCATCCACATCCTTTTGAATTTTTTGACCTTTATGTTATATTTCTTCTACTTCTTTTCTCATCTTATTACTTTTTGCAAATTTATGCAACTTCTTATTCTACTTTCTTCTCCAGCTTTGATGTTTTTTGTATAGTATTTTCTTTCTCCATTTCAATATGTCAAGAGTTATCTTGTAATGACTCCTTTTCTTCAAGTATTTTGTACCAATCTACTGTGACAAATTCATGATTCCATCTCATTTTGGTCGAATCGAAGTATGAAACATATGTAATTCATCTATGGGTAGTTGTGATAGAACCATTTCTACATGTCTTTTTGACCCTTGCATATATTGGGAGGAAAGTATTAACACTACAACTTATATCTTCATGTTTTTCAATAGTTTTGTTGCCGTCCTTATATGAGTGACAACAGGTGTCTATGAACTCCACACTACTCTATCCTTGCTCCCTTTTAATCACCTAGATTAATTGCTTCATGCTGGTAATTTATTCTCCAAGTTTTATCAGAATTTCTTCTTGCTTTGTAGCAAGTTCCTCAAGGTCATCCTTAGTAACTACTTTCTCTATTGCCTCCTCAATGGATTTTTAATTTCCAAACCAATGTGTTCCATGCCATCCTTTGTCAACATCTAAGTTAGACTGGGTTTGGAATACTTTCTTTTCTTCTTAGATGACTTATCAAGTTGAGTTTTTTCTGACCGTTTCTTGGTTTGCATTGACGATTGTGCACCATTTGTGGGATTGTTTGTGCCTTTAGTATCCTTTTCTATAGGCGGTGGAAAACGATTTTGTTCATCATGAATAGCTTATTCTTCTTCTTCTTCTTCTTCTTCTTCTTCGGTTACTGGTTCTCGCCAATCCAGATCCCATTCACTTATGATATGTTAAATATCTTCTTCAGAGCATGTGAACATGGTTTCCAGCCATTGCTTATGGGGATCCCTTCGGGATTGAATGTAGGCATGGTGCATTCCAATATTGAATCGAGCTATTTCCCTATATGATTCAAGCATATGTGGTTGTTGAGAGGATTTTTGCTCAAGATAAACCTCATTTCCTCATTATACAGAAATAAGTTGATGGTATCATCATGTTGTCTTCGCCTATTTTTAGTAAACCACATGTTTGTATCTATTGATGCTAAGAATGACCTTATTTTATTATCAATGATTCCTTCCATCCTATGAATGCAATACATATCAATAACCAAGTATAGTGGAAATTATTACCTTTTTCTTGCACTTCAAGGAAGTCTTCTAAAAATTCGTTCAGCAAAAATGATGACCAGCTCTTCTACACCCCTCTCATGCATTCATCTACAACTATAATGATTGTAGCAGACACCTGATACTGGAGAATTTTTTGAAACAACTTGCATGATAGAATCTGAACTACAAACCATACAACATTGTCTTCCATGTGTGCTACTAAAAATACCCTACTAGCCCTTTGAGTTCCAAACTTCTTAGCCACCTTCTTTCCAAGGGTTTTTTCCTAAATATTGCTTATAAGAAGACCAACATCCACTCTTATGGATGGTAATCTTGTAATTTGTTATATTAGGTAAAAATCTATGGAAATGTATTTTTCAATCCATAGAAACCCTCCATGCTCTTGAGACAGAAGTGTTTTTACACATATCTTGACTTGTAGGGTCCTACCAAAATGCAATCTTTCTAGTAAATTTAAGATTCCTGATTTCATCAACCCATTTTCCCATTCCTTGATTTCCAATAAAACTCATGCATTAGGATCTGGGTTTATTTTTATATCAATGTAATTACTGTTGGCTAGTTATGGAAAATTTTCGTCATCAGAGAGATCATAGTTTGCAAAATGAAATTTATAGATTTGGACAAGCAACTCGTCTTCAGTGAGCACCCCTTTTGGAACATTTTGTGTTGTTACATATGAATCATGTACTTTGGCCAAGTTATCAATTGTTGCAGTCGGCTTTCTTACTAGAATAAAATATTGGGAAAAAATGATGAGTTTTGTAGATGATGTTTCTGGTGTCTATTCCATGTTCTCATAATTCTTTGATCTACATTGCCTCTTGGATGCCATGAATTTGTTCTTTCTATGACTCTGTTCTCAATTGCTAGCATTATGACTAAGGTTCTTCTATGAACTGATATCTACATCCAAGATATAGTTTTCTAGTGTGAGAGTTTTTAGTACTTCTCGTTGTTATAAATGTTATCCGATCTATACATATTTTACCTTGATTTGGTTCAGTCTTGAAAATAGGAATGTTGATTTTTTCTAGATCCACCTTGATCTTGTCCAAGTTCAAATAATCGTCTTATGTCATTATTAATGGCATCATCCATTAATTGATCACCACTATCACTTCTCCATATGGTCTTTAATGCTTACCTCCTATCACAGTCCACCTGTTGCGCACAACCATCTATCTGTGATAGTTCAAATAATCTTAAGTTTATTCCCTCTTTGCATTACATAGTGAATTGTTTTCCCATTCTTCCAATATCATCGTTTTGTCTTGATTTTTAGTTGTTTATGTGTTTTTGTACATTGTTCCAAATCATCAACTTTCTTTTGATTTGTTGACTTCCATTTCCCAATCCTTTTGTGTTAGGTTTTCTTAATTTCTTAGATGATATTCTAAAACAATTTACAATAGTAGGATCACTACAAGACCAACAAGAAAAACAACACAAATAAAACAAAGTTTTTTCCTCGGGTAAACCACAAGGGATAAAACCCTACAAAAATTCCTTATTATAGAACTCAACCAAGACAGTGTAAGACCCTAAGATAACGTCTTCTCTCTCTTTTTGGCACACTTATTCTTATGTCTCTAGCGAACTTGCTTGAGTGAAGTGATTACAAATGAAGGATGCACATCCCTATTTATATTTGAATCTTGACTTGATCTAAAACCTAACTGGCCTAACTTTCATAAATGACAGGGTTGACTTGTATAGTAAGACACAAAAATAATATTTATTATAATGACTCATTGGTACTATTGACATGACTTACATCCAAAGGTTTACATTGATTCTTTCAATGAATTTTACATGTACAATTACATCAGTGACATCTCTTGAAGGAGGTATACAAATAGTACAACTAGAATGTCTTCCAAAGTTACAATATTTTAACACTCCCTCTTAATTAGGAAGGTCAGCAGCAACCACCACCACAACTATACATTTGACTGGTGATTCTATATATGTCATAGGAATTTTTGGAACAACATCATGCATCTTCATCATCAATTTCAATATGTGAATACTAGATCATCTTATGCAACATCAGTCTGTGAATACTGAATCGTCTTTTGCAACATAAGTATGTGAATATTGGATCATCTTCTGCAACATCAATATGTGAGTACTGGATCATCTTTTACAACATCAGTATGTGAATGTTGAATCATCTTCTGCAACATCACTATGTGAATACTGAATCATATTCTGCAACATCAGTATGTAAATACTGAACCATATTTTGCAACATCAGTATGTGAATACTGGATCATCTTCTACCACATAAGTATGTGAATACTGAATCATATTCCACAGCATAAGTATGTGAATACTAGATTATCTCCTGCAACATCAGTATGTGAATACTGAATCATATTCTGCAACACCAGTATGTAAATACTGAACCATCTTCTGCAACATCAGCATGTGAATACTGGATCATCTTCTACCACATAAGTATGTGAATACTGAAATATTCCGCAGCATAAGTATGTGAATACTAGATTATCTCCTGCAACATCAGTATATGAATATTAAATCAACAACAACATCATTATCATGTTATTGCTAAAACCTCATCATCATCAAACAAATGTTATTTCATTATTTGTAATATCAATATAGAAATACTTGAAACAACTTGATCAACATCAATATATAAATATTGAAACAACCTCATCAATATCAGTATAGAAATACTAAAACAATCTCATCATCATTGGTATAGAAATACTGAAACAACCTCATCATCATCAATATAAAAAAGATTGAAACAACCTCATCAATATCAGTATAGAAATACTGAAACAACCTCATTAATATCAATATAGAAATATTGAAATTGGCACAAAGTGTTGGGATCTCATCATCTTTACCTTAGGACATATGGAGCAACATCACGCTGGGTTCTCTAGTAGATCCACTTGGGAGTTTGTATGACACACTAACCCTTTTGGTCCAACAAGCCTATTCAAACAAATTGATCTCCTTGGGGACCAACCAAGCCTTTTCTGGATTACCAACCTTTTTCTGGATTACCAACCCTTTCAACCAACAATTTTAGAAATACATACTTGGCCCCCAAGGATCAAACAAGCATCCTCTGAATTACTAACCCTTTTGAGCCAACAAGCCTATCCAAACATACACTATCCTAGACTGAGCTACCACACCACTGCAATAGAAAACCTACTACCTCTTCTTCACTCCCTCTTTTGTGGGAGGTCCTTTCGGACTACACAAAGTGTGTCTCAAAGGTATTCAAACTTTACATGAGACAGAGGCTTAGTAAACACATCTTCCATGTGTTCCTCTGTAGGAACATACTTGAGCTTTACAAATCCCTTCTGTACCATATCCTGGATGTAATGATATATAATTTCAATATGTTCTGACTTATCATGAAATGCCAGGTTATTTGTGATCTTAATACAACTATGATTATCGCAATGGATATCAGTCACATCTACCTCTGCATCAAATAAGATTGCCAACATATTGTGAATCCATATTGCTTCGCTATAGGATAAACATGCTGCAATATATTCATCTTCTGTCATGCTAAGTGCAATACTGGACTGATTTCTACTGAACCATGAGATCATGCCTGATCCCAAATTAAAACAACATCCTGAAGTGCTCTTTTTGTCTTCGACACTTCCTTCCCAATACGAATTTGTAAATCCATTTAATATGATCTCACCATCTGATGCATATCTAAGACCATAATCCAATTTCTCCTTCAGGTACCTCATCACATGTTTTGCTCCTACTATGTGAACATGTCTGGGTTTTACCATATACTGAATTAGAGTGTTTACAACAAAACATATATCTGGCCTCATATTGGTTAAGTACATTAATGAACTAATAATATGCATGTATAAGAAACATCCACTATATCCAAAGAAGCATCATACAAGAGCTTCAAATTTGTTTCCATTGGTGTAGTCATAGCCTTACAGTCCATCATCCCAAATCTCTTTAGGATCTCTACTTTGTATTTTTCTTTGTTTAGGAAAATCTCATCTGGATACTTCCATACTTCAAGACCTAGAAATTAGTGCATCATTCCAAGGTCTTTCATCTCAAGTTTTTTCATGATATTCTTCTTGCATTCGTTGATGGGCTTATCTTCACCTCTCAAAAATATACCATCTACATATATTAGTAATATCATAAGCCCATCATCCTCAAATTTATAGTAGAGTTTGGAATCCACTTTACTCTTGGTATAAAATCCCAAACTCATTAGGAAACCATCAATTCTTCCATACCATGCTCTGGGTGCTTGCTTCAACCCATACAAATCCTTCTTAAGTCCGCATACATGATTTTTCTGATCATCTATCTCAAAACCTCACGTTTTTCAATGTATTCTTCTTCTTCTATCACTCCATTTAGGAATCTTACCTTTACATCCATCTAATGTAACTTCCACTTCATCTTGGATTCTAGGGAAATGATGGTTCTAATTGAGGTGTATCTTGCTACTAGTGCAAAGGTCCACTCATAGTTGATTTCGTCCTTCTAAGAGAATATGCGAGCTACAAATATTTCCTTGTACTTCTCTATACTTTTGCCTATTGAATGATTTTTTTTGTAGAACCATTTCGAGGATACTATTGACTTGTTCTTAGCTCTTGGTAATACTTCCCATAAATCATTCTTTATAATGGATTGGTATTCCTCTAACATGGAATCTACCCATTCCTTCTACTTTTTGGCTTCTTAAAAGCATGTAGGTTCTTTTTCAACGAGACTGCACATCAAAGACACATAATTGGGGTATGGATTTCAGTTCTTACTTTCTCTGATGGTTCCTTCTGGACACCATATATTTATTCTTATTCAATTACTTCTCATGCCCAAGCATGTCTTCTTTTGCGTGAGATCATCTCACTAGGAAAATCCCCAGGTCTCTAAGGTTATGTCATGTCATGATCCTCATGTATTTGTTCTTCCTCCTCATTTCTGACTGGTTTGGAAACCTCTGCAGCTCTAGGAGCTTCATGCTCATGTTCAAGTTCCTTATCTTTCCGTGATTTTCTGAAAGTTGTATCTTCGTCAAAAGTGACATTTTTGCTTAGTTCAGTTTGACAGTATTATGGGATATAGATTCGGTAAGCCTTTGATTTCTCACTATATCCTACAAACAATCCCTTCTTTCCTGAAGTATCCAACTTCGATCTTTTCTCCTTGGGAATGTGTATGTATACCGGACAACCAAATATTTTTAGGTGACTGAATTCAAGCTTTTCTCAAGTAAACTTCTCTTTTGGAGTCTTATTCCCAACGACAATGTGGGAGATTTTATTTTGTACATATATTGTTGTTCTAGCTTCTTATCCCCACATGTACATAGGTAGATATTGATCATGTATCATGTATTTTATAGCTTCCATGATATATCTATTCTTCCTTTCCGCCACACCATTTTGTTGTCGATTATAGGGAATGGTGAGCTCCCTCTTATTCCAAACTTATTTAAAGTAATCGTTGAATTCACTTGATGTGAACTCACCTCCATTATCTAATCTTAAGGTATTTATCCTATTTTCAGAGAGGTTTTCTACAAGAGCCTTAAACTCATTGAACTTTTCAAACAATTCATCTTTCTTCTTAAAGAAACAGATCCAAGTTTTGCGGGAGTAGTCATCAATGAAGGAAGCATAGTAAACATACCTACTTAATGAAGTAGTTTGCATTGGTCCGCATACATCTTATTGAACAATGTATAGAATCCCTTTCGCTTTATTGCCACTGTTTGGATAAGGGTTCTTAGTATCTTTCCTTGTGTATATCCTTTGCACACTCCTTCATGATTTACCAAAATCTCTGGTAAACCTGTCACCACCTTGCTCACAATTGGAAATGATTTGTAATGGATATGAGAAATCCTTTTGTGCCACAACTCATATGGGCTTATGGTGCTAGTCATTAATGTTGAGTCTTCATGCCCCTTTAATATGTAGATTCCTCCTTCTTCAACTCCAATCACCATTGCATCATATATAGTTTTTCCTTTTATCCACATGAGGACTTCACCATCTACAAAATAAATTGTGAAACCTTTCTTATCTAAGGCTAATATATAAAGGAGATTATTCTTTAGTCCCGGGACATACAAGACATCCTTCATATTCATGGAATTTCTGGAGTCCCACTTATAATAGGATTCTCCCATCCCTTTGATGAGATATTGATAATCATCTCCAAGCATTACTTTATGTGGGGAATCCTTCTTTATAAGACACGAGAGTGAATCCTTGTAACTTGTCATGTGCTTGGAGGAACCACTATCTACTATCCAAGTATCACTACTAGGTGAAACTGAACCTGTGAGTGTTGAAATCAAAACATATTCTTCATAGGAATATTCATCTTCTTTAGATATTTCCTCGTCTTCTTGATCATTATCTTCGGCTGCATGGGCTTGAAATATTTTGTTCTTCTTCTTGTGGTGTTCTGCCCTTAGGGGACATTTTATGGAGATGTGTCCCATCTTGTTGGCAAGTGAAGCATTCATAACCTGATAAGTCCTTCTTGAACTTATTATTCTTCTTAATCCCTTGAATTTTTCTGGGAGTATTATCATAACTCTTCCTCTTGTTCTTGCCTTTGTTATGGACTTCCAAATCTTGATCTTAATTTTCTTTTAGCTTCTCTCTCTGACTGTTATTCTTTCTTCTTCTTGAACACATTCTTCCCATAAATTTAGGATTTTGGTCATCTTTCTTCTAGAGCATATTCCTTGAATAAAATATTCCCAATCTCCTGGAATAACATTCAAGGTGCTCATTACAATTTTTTCTTCTTCTATCATGTCACCAATAGCTTCCAGGTTCTCCTTGACTTGGGATACTCTTGTGAAGTATAATTGCTTGGTATCTAACTTCTGAACCTTCACACTTTTGAGTTGATTTCTCAAGGTCATCTTCCTATTGATATTTCTTCCTTCAAATAGACTGGATAGGGCATCAAACATTTCCTTTGGTGTTCTCCTTGAAGATACTTGAGGGATCAAGTTATCTTTGATGGAGTCAACTATATTGATCCTCTTAGCCTTGACCATAAATTTCTTGTACTTTTCCTTTGCTTCATCTCCTTCTGGTTCTGCAACTTCCTCCTTTATGAATTCTTCTATATCATTCTCTTCTAGGATGAGCATGGTCCTATACTTTCATGATCCGAATTTGTCAGCACCCTCAATCTTTTCATATATCTTGTTATTATTTGTCATCTTTAACAAAATGAGAAATTCAAATGGAAATAGAAGAAACAACACTTACTTGGAGAAGACTGCTTCTAGTTGACCTTCTTCGTGATGACCTAGGGTTTGAAGGAAAAAACCTATTTTTTTAGTTGAGATCACTTGTAAGGATGAGTGGTGGAAAAGATCTGCCTCTCCAAGGCAATCTATACTCTTTTTTTTTTTTGATATTTATGATGGAACCTCAAGAAAATTGAATCCCTAGTTCTTCTCGACAATAGTGTCGGGCCTAAAAATGAAACTTATCAGAATTCAGTTCCATTTTCACAGAAATATGCGCCCTCCTAGGGTGAGTTGAGGGAGCCCTCTATTTTGGTTGATTTGTCAAGGTAATTGTTCGAAATAACAAACCCTAGTTGTATAATGCCTCCTTTCAGGGTGGCTCTGATACCATGTTAATTTTTCTTAATTGCTTAGATGATATTCTAAAACAATTTACAATAGTAGGATCACTAAAAGAACCAAAAGCACAACAACACAAAGAACACAAATATTTTTTCTTGGGGAAACCACAAGGGAGAAAACTCCACAAAACTTCCTCAGTATAGAACTCAACCAAGACAGTGTAAAACCCCAAGACAACTTCTCCTCTCTCTTTGTGGCCCACTTCTTCTTCTCTCTCTAGTAAAATTGATTGAGTGAAGTGCGTACAAATGAAGGAGGCACCTCCCTATTTATATTTGAATCTTGACTTGACCTAAAACCTAATTGGGTCAACTTGTCTAACTTATAGGGCAAACTTGTCTAGTAAGACACTAAAATAATATATACTATAATGAATCGTGGGTATTATTGACCCGACTTACATCTGAAGGTTTACATTGATTATTTCAATGACTCTTACATGACCAATTACATCAGTGACATATTTTGAAGGAGGAATACAAATAGTACAACTATAATATCTTCTAAAGTTACAATATTTCAACATTTTGAAATGTGTTTTCCCTTGATTTGTTGTGAGACTTATTTTTGTGCCTAGGGAGTATTTTGTTGGTTGAAGTTTTGCTTTGGTTGTTTATTGTTTCTTCTTCTATAATTTATTAGGTTTCTCTAAGTTCTCCCACATATACCTTTTATGTCCAATATTGTTGCATTTATCACAAATCACAATATTGCAAAATTTAGTGGTGTACCTAGAAATGTTACACCTCCAGCAATCAATGGTTTTGACGTTGTAGGTTCTAGAGATGTTTATAGACTCAATATTTCTGTATTCTATCCCCGAGATATTCTTTTGAATGAATTTATGGTTGTTTAATGATTTATCCTTTTTTCTTTCTCCAGTATGATAGCATAAACCTGTCTTTTCAATTGGTAGCCTTTGTTTGCTAAGAATATCTTCCAAGACTTTCTATGCTTTTATTGAACCTATTGTTATAGCTGATTTTTCCATGCTTGGTATATCATGTTTTCATGACCTATCCATGTCCCTATGCAGAATCCATGTACCCCATTTTCTCAGTATTACTTTGATGCTCCAGAAAATCCCTTTAAAAAGTCATTTTTATGGGTATATGTGGGTCACCAGCTCACAACCTGCATGTACATGCAACTTGCTCCACTATGACCCGTGTACATCGAGAAATGTGCTCAAAAAATAATTATTTGTAGTTTTCCATCATCAAGTAATGAATAACTTGACTCTTGGCCTTCCATATTCCTGGAAACACTCTGATTCGACCCTTCACTTCTCATTGAGGGGCTATATATTGAGCTACTTGGAAGCATTGGGGGGAGGACTTGTGAGGGCATATATACTTTGTCGTATTGTGCCCCATTCTTGCATACTTGAGTATGCATCCCTTTGTCCTTGGAGCATCCATTGGTGCTCTTTCCCAAGCCTGCCTTTGTATTTTTGAGCTTTCCTTGAAATGGAGAATTGAAGTGGTGGAGGACTCGGTTTCTCGATTTTGACGAGGTGCTAGCAGAGCTATTCATTTGTATCTTTGTTTACATTTAATAGAAATATCCATTTCTCATCCATTATATGTGTAACTATGAATATTTGTATCCATGGATGTAGTTTCTTTGATTCTATATTGGATTTGTATATGCTATATTAGATTCTAACACTTAATATTTGTCACGCTTGTGTATCTTGTTGTTGTTGTTGTTGAGAATGGAATGTAGGTACAAGTGTGATTGAAAGCTCAACGAGGATCTTCTATGAACGTCCAGAATAAGGTACGCTTCTCATCCCTTAGTCTTAGTTTTGTTTATATCTTTATCATATTGGGAATGGATTGATTTCTGGTGTCATATTGTTTGTTGTGGTCCACCCCAAGCCATACAAAGTTTTCTCCGTAACACCTATCTTTTGTCTTTAGGTGTATTTGTATATTTTCAGTGTCTTTTCTAGAAATTTAATCTTTTGTTCATTGATTATTTTTCATCCTCAAGGATTTTATTTTTCATAGAGATGATGTCAAGCCTCCTTACTTGGTAGTCTTCATCTTCTGCTTGAATTTTTCTTGTTAAACCTTATTTAACTCGTTTAACTTCTTCCACCTCATTCCTTAAATCGTTAGTCTCTTCCTATTTTTTCTTAAGTTGAATATGTTGAGTACTAATCACCTTGTTGGTATCTTTAATTTTTTTATAGGACTTCTGGAGTTGATATTTTAGGGACAATATCTCTTCATTTGATTTAGCAATCCTCTCTTCTTTTTCTTCCCTTAGAATGATAATTTATTGGGATAGCTTTTGATTTTATGCTACCAATTTTTTGTGCTCATATTCTAATAAAGTAATTCTGATTTTGTCAGTTTAACTAATTTCATCCATCTTCTTTAAGTGGTTGGTGAAGTATTTTCTCATCCTTTTAGCCTCATATTCTTTCTTTTTCAAGGTTTCTATTAGCATAGATTTTGTTCAGAATGGATTAGAAGAGGTTTAAGGGAAAATGATAGGGTCTAGTTCAAATTTTGTTTTGATATGACCAAGGGTTAACAAGTAAGGTGATAAAAAGAAGGGAAAACTTTTCATATGACCACATGCCATGTTAAAAGTGACTGGAAATAGTTGATAAAGCGCCTTAAAACACTTTATAAAACAATTGTCGGTATGGATTTTAAGAGTTAAATAGATCGACGGTGGAGGAGGGTTCCATTCCAACAACATGCACAGGAAGTAGATCAGTCGTGACCCGGCGTAAGTTTTACCGCCTTCCACATGTTGGGTGGAGGAGAATTCCATTGGGTGAAAGGATGTAGGGAAAAATTGCCTCTCGTGATCCTGAAACCACCTTATGGAATATTATAAAAGGAAAATGGGTAAATCAAAGGATCAAGTTTTATAATGCAACCTAAGGTTGTGACCAAGAGGTAATGGAGAAAATTTGTGTATTTAACTGAGCAGATTAGTGAATTGTAGAGCCCCTAAATTTGGCCAAGAGAAAAAATGATAGCGGGACCTCCAAAATTACCCAATTTTTTATTGAAAACATTAAAAAGGTTTATTATTAATATAAATATTTTATGATTAATATTAATATTTAAATCCAAAGTGATACGGTTTTGGCGCGAATCTCAATACTTGGAAAAATCAAAAGTTTGGATGAGCAACCACCATTTATTTTTCTCACTCAACTAGCTTGAAAGGTGATTATTTGAAATGGTAGCGGAATTTTACCATGGTTTTTACTTTTTACTATGTGTCACTCCCATGTTTATTCCGTTGGGATCTAGACTACTTTTCCAAACCACTCATGAGCTCAGGGGAATAAATTCTATTGTATAAAATTATTATGTCTGCCAAATTTTCCTAATGTCTGAAAAATTATGTTATAAACTTCATCCCTCCTGAATCCACTTGTTCCAAATTCAAAACAAGACATGCTATTCAGAACTAGTACCTAGTTTTCACAAGGAAATTATTTATGAATTTTCATTTATTTCAAGAAATTGCTTTTGAATTTCATTTATGGAATTCATAAACAATTAAATTCAAAATACGAGACATGGGAAAAACAAGACATGGTATTCAAAACCAATGGGTAGGTTTTCACAAGAAATGAAAATTGTTTATGAATTTTCATTTATTTTGGTAAATTGTTTTTTAATTTCATTTTATGAGATCCATAAACAATTAAATTCAAAATGCAAAAATGAAGAAATAAAAGAAGGCATGGATTTCTAAAACCGTGGATGGTTTCAGAATTTGTTTTGAATTTCATTTATGAAATTCATAAAACCTAATGTGGAAAATTTTTAGAAGAGTTTGAATACGTTTTTCCAAAGTTGGAATTTAATAATGTTTTGTGCCAAATTAGGGCAGTGAATCATCAATCCTTGAGCACAGGTGTCATAGCATTCGTTTTTCAGATAAACAAAGCATTTATAGGATAAAATATTGATATTCCTTGCCATATTTTAAACAAACAATTTTAATTCTAGCAGCTCCAACATCTGATGAGTCGTAAGGCCGGGACAAATGTAGCAATCATCTTTATTCATGGCACAAAATCAGCTCGATGGTTTCAAAATAGAAACCAAAATGATAACAGAGCATCTAAAGCAAAATATTTGGAGCATTTTCAGGTCTTCAAGAGCATAATCAACATGGCATAGTCAACAACTCGAGATACTTGGCATCCTTTTCCAGATTTATTGCAACTTAATTCTATTTTTAGCATGTAGATTGGATTTGTATCCTAGAAGATAGGAGCAGTTTGTTAAGGTAGTTATAAGATTCCTATTTTTAGAAAATATACAGTTAGGTATCAGCTCAAGTAGCTTTTATGTATAAAATCATGTTTTTTATAATGTAATGGGGGTTGGAACCCGTGAGAAAAACTCATTTTGTAAGAGATCCTTCAAGATTAATAAAAACTGCATAGCCAAGCAAGTTTTTCTACCAGAGATTCTCGTGTTGTTCTTTTTATAGTATGTACTATCATTTCTTTATGTGAATGTGTTTCTTGTTATTCCTTTCCATTGTATTGTCTTTCATGCTTGAATAAGTGTATATTGAATCAAGATTCATAATCATATGCTCTGGTTCTTTGATTTCAAGTATCCACAAAAAATATTCCTCTAAAATTAATATTGGATTCATCTTTTTAATGCCCATACTAATGGATTGTTCATTTTTCTTCCCTATCATCAGAAAATCAAGAAATTGACTGTAAAACAGTAATTATCTTGCCTATGTAAAAAGTTCCATTACAAAGCACCGCTATTTATTGTAACTCATGTTTTGACTCTATGCCCAATGATATCCACTCATTTCATCCATCTCAAATATTAAAATTTTTTCTTTACAATATATATCTTGCCTTTGTATTTATTTATTAAGAGATCTAGCTCTGGTAGGAAAGAAGCCAACTTTCCTCCTAAAGATTGGTTCGTAAGGTTACCTTGTTACTATCCTTCCACAACCAAAGGATAAAACTTCGTTGTGGAGGAGCGAAGGTTAAATCTTCCTTGGGAGAACGATAAAGATCAGAGATGATTACTGATGGTGAATAGTAGTTAGATACAAAAAAGTTTGTACACCATTCACCAGGTGAATCCACTGTCAGCAGGATCCATAAATCAAAGTTTCATTGGTGACTCCACTGTCTCAAGATAGATTCAGAATCTGCAAGGTATGCACCTACGAATTGTGCTCATATTCTTGGTTTTCCAAATTGAATTCCTTGTATAGATTGGCAAACATATTTTTCAAAATTCAAAGATAAAGAAGGCGATGATCTTTCTTTACATTTGATTAAGTTTCATATGCATTCACATAAACTAAAGGTTGAATGACATGAATATTGATTGATGAAGATGTTGATGGAAACTTTGGAAGGAAAGGAAATATCATGATATGAAAGTTTACCAGCTGCTAGTTTTTATTCCCTGGAAGATTTTCATTCAGCGTTCTATGAAAATTATAAGGAAAGTTACCCACATTTATCACTATTTGAAAACTGTTGTCAAGTAAATTTTGAAAATTTTATGCAACACATGGAAGATGATTATGGTGACAAAGAATTAATGGATGAAGAAATTAAAGAGTTTTGTGAATATTTTTTCAGCATCGAGAGGGAATGTTAGAAGGTAGTTGTCAAGATATTCAGGAGATTTTTCAACAAATAGTAGCTCTCCCTTTGGCTGAAAATGAAATAGATCAGCATCTTGATGTAGACATTCATGTTCCTTCCCCCGAGTTCGTTGAAGATATTCAGATTTTAAATGATCAAGATAAGGATGAGGATAGTATTCAAATCTCTCTTTGGACCATTTATTTTCTGAAACTTTATGAAGTGTGTCAAAATCATATTTTTGAAGTTGCTTATATGGAAACTCAAAGCAATAAGTCAACATATATTTTAGAGTTTCAAGAGAAAAACATACTGGTATATGACTTTTTTCAAACAAATTCAAAGGAAGGTAATAAGGATGATGATAGGATACAAGCTCAACAAAACTATAATCATGAGTTTCAAGAAAATATTGAAAAGGAAGTAGTGGAATTGCATCAGTTTGAACATCAAGATGTAATTCATCAAAATACCTCTCTTGAAATAATAAATTCAGAATTGTTTGATTGTCCAAAGGATATTATTCATATTCAAAACGTGGTTGTTTCACTTGTAGTTTTTCAAGAATGTACAAATATTTTTCCTACTATGAATGATAAGGAAAACAAACGCATGGATTCTATTCCCTTGGAAAATGATATTGAGTTTAATGAAATGGAACAACAACCAGCAGATAAGAATTAAGGAAGGCTAATTCTTTTTTTTATCATCAACAAGAAGTGATTCTTCATGGTATTTAAGACCCTTTTGTTAGTATATTGCAATCACTATAGAAGCAGAACTTTGCACAATTCATGAACCGTGGGTATGAATTTTTGTTGTATGTTGAATTGTTAAATCCTGAATTTTTATTTATGTCTGGAGAAGTTGAATGTGAGCTTCAATCAAGTGTCCATTTGCTTGATTGGTTGCATTGGATCTTTGTTATCACATGATTTTGCAGTTGTTTCAGCATGTTAGAGTAGGAGTGTCTACAATAAGCTTGAACATAAAACATCTTTTTCAGTTTGGTTTGCAGTTTCAGTTTGCTTTTTGCAGTGAGCGGTTTGGTTTTATTTTAAATTTCTAGCTTGTACAAAGGATGCAATAGTTTTGGTTTTGGTTTCCAGAGTTTAATTTTCAATACAAATTTCAATTTGCAGTTTAGGTTTCAGTAATGTTGCAAAGTTTTCAGAATTTGGAATAGGTTATAGATTAAGGTTTTGCAATAGTTCAATGGATCAGAAACTTGGCCTACGGGTTATTTGCTACCTCACAGGGAGGATAACATCCCCAATTGGAGCCATTTGTTAGCAAATATTTTGTTCAAAATGGATTGGAAGAGGTTTAAGGGAAAAGGATAAGGTCTAGTTCAAATTTTGGTTTGATATGACCAAGGGTTAACAAGTAAGGTGCTAAAAAGGAGGGAAAACTTTCCATATGACCACGGGCCATGTTAAACGTGTCTTATTATAGTTGATAAAGATTTTTTATAGTACAAAATGACACATCTCTTCCTATGGCCACTTTCTCATGATTTTGTTGCATGTCAACACTTCCATGATGATACTTCATGAAAGTCAGTGAAAGTCACTGAAAAAATAGCTATATTGGAGGACCCATATCCGGAGTTCTGTCACTCTTTTTGACCTATTATCTACACCATTAGAAAGGTATATGATTCAACTAAATATTTTTTGAAAACACCAAAGTCTAAAAATGCCCAAAATTACCCTTAAAATGAGGATATTTGACCTACACGCAACTTGTCATTCATGGTACCCACGTATTGTACGCGACTTGTTCTACATGGTACTTGTGTATTCCCTGAATTCGTGACTATTTCCATTTCAAACCATGAATCGTACGTGAATTTTGAAATCACAACTATCCCGCGTATATACATGACTGTTGTCACTGCAACCCGCGTATTTTTCCTGTAGATGTCAAAAATGGATGTTTCTCGAATTTTGG
This sequence comes from Pseudotsuga menziesii, assembly GCA_001517045.1. Taxonomy (NCBI): domain Eukaryota; kingdom Viridiplantae; phylum Streptophyta; class Pinopsida; order Pinales; family Pinaceae; genus Pseudotsuga; species Pseudotsuga menziesii. Next base: position 91,833 of record LPNX010737995.1, read on the forward strand.
TTAGTTTGGGTGGTTATGCAACTGACTCCTTCAGTTGTAACTACTTTGTATTTGAAACTATCTCTTCAGAAACATATAAATAGAGGTAGAGAGTTCCATGAGAGGAGACTTGAATCTTTGCATTGTTATGTTGGAGGAATTGGGACTCTCTTTACCCCCACCAAGCTCTTGGATTGCTTCCTTTGATTGGGATAACCTAGTTGAGCCGCACCTTCCTTCTGATGCCCCTTACCAGATAAAGGTCGAAGTTGGAAAATACATGATTTCTCATTGTATTTTTTATGAAGGAGCCTTAGTTAGTATGTCGTTTGCCCATGCTTGGCGAGGCATGGGATCTCCCATCCTTGTGTTGACAACTAGTCAGTTATTGGCGTTTGATAGAAGAACTAGTATAGCCTTGGGAATTCTTGCTCAAACACCTGTTACTTTAGGTGGGAATACTGTCTTAGTTGAATTCATGGTGATAAAAGACCCCTTGGACTTCAATATTCTCCTCGGATGTGATTATTTATATGCCATGCAAGTTGTGGTGTCAACATTCTTTCATGTGATGTACTTTAATCACGACGAATAAATTGTCACTATCAATCAGTTGGATTTTCTCAATCCGTCTCCTGACCCAACTAGAGACTAGGTCTTTCCTTTATTGATTTCCAGTGTCTCATTAGACACTACCCTGCCATGGGTGATCTATGTGGCCTCATGTCCTTTGCATTCAATTGCCACCGAGGATAAGCCTTTGTGTTCATGCTTATCTTCTCGGGAGTCATTCCCAGCAGTTGACCAAGTGATTCAACCTATAAATACTATGGATCCCGCTCTCCACTATGTCGATCCATTTGAAATTTTAGACACGTGTCCTATCTCGGATGATCTCCTTCATTCGTATGAAGTCTTTCCAGAGTCTTTGATACAGTCTGACCTTCTTTCGGATGTTGGATCAGTTGTGACTAAGTGTAACCCTAATTTGCTTAGTAAGCATGATCTTCCCATGGATTGGTATTCTTATGTTGGTATTTTTGAGTTTTTGGACTCTCCCTTCAAACAACAAGTCAGTGATTCTTATGAGTTTGAGTTTTACTAAGTTTGTTCCTGTATACTCTATCTCCCTTGTTGATTTTTTCTTTTCTTTGGAGGTTGATCTTATTGATCATAAACCATCAGGCCTTGGAAATATAGAGTCCTATTTCATTGATTCTGCCTTGACTACACCTTTTGTAGAAGATAGAAAAGTCACATGTGTTTCTGCCAAAGTGACCTACATTGGATCTTTTCTTCTGAATGTGATTATGATTTTGTTTTTTCTTTGAGACAGGCTTTGTAGTTGGATCCACAATTGTTTACTGACCTCCCCTTATTGTTCAATTTGTAACTGCATTTTCATGTACATTGCTCGCGCTTATGATCCTGATGTTGGATTCCATGCTCTTAGCTCGTTGTATAAGCCCTCATCTCTGCTCTCATCATCTCTCAGCCTTGTACAATTTTTCCTTTGCAACTTGGCACCTTTTTCCTTGAGGAGACTTTCCTCGAGTTCCTTTATCTTGCTCATGTTTATTTCATTATGTATAGGTTTGTTCCTCATGCTTGGAACTAGTTTCTCCTGTCTCCGACACTCGTCTCCTCGCATTTAGAGCATTCTTTCTGCTCTCCTTCGAGTTCATTAAAAACAGTAAGGAGGCCACGAGTTGAATTTTTCGGACTCGTTAAAACTTCACGGGAAAGATATGGAGTTATCTTTAAGCCCTAGTTTGACTCCTTAAATTTGACTAGATTTCCGAGTTAACTTGTTTGTTTAGACTCGTTAAGGTAAATTGAACAATCATCTGCATAGGTATAAGTTTACCCCTTTTTTTGGCCTTGTGGATTTCTTGGGAAAGAGGAATACTCTATTTTCTTTGGAATCTAGAAGAGTATCTTTAAGCATAGGTTTATCTCTTTTCTGGACCTGAAGGAGTAAACTTACGGAAAAGGAACCTTTTCAAGCTTATTTTCTCTTTTTCGTGCTCTGGACCTAAACATGAAAAATATTCCGAGCATAATTGATATCTTTTTCATGCTCACTAAAACCTAAAGAACAAAGAATGGAGTTTATTGTTGTAAGCCCCATTTCTTGTAATCAAATGGATCTTTCTGAGTGATATTTCCTTCCTTCACACTTGTTAAACTCAAGCTAGATGTCACTTATGAAGGTGCGTCGGTCTAGTGATAGTTTACCCCTTTTTCGGACCTTGCCGACTAACTACAAAAAAGGCATACCTTAGTTCACCTTGGCTAAGAGAGTTCTCCTCTGTATTTTATTACACTTTTTTGGACTTAGGAGACTAAATTTATGAAAAAGCATCCCCCTAGAGTCTTCTTTGGAGTTTTCGGACTCTCAAAACTATGAAAACATCACCGAGCATTCACTAATTTAGCCTCGCAAAATTCACGAATCAGTGCTTTATCAAGCATTCTTTTGTCTCTTCTTCGAGCTTTCCAAAAATGAAGAAGGTCTTGAGTTTTCTTTCTTAGACTCGTTGAACCTTTACAAGAAAGAGGGAAGGGAAGTTCATTCACATGTTTTTACACCATGGTAGAAAGTCTTGTCTCCTTAAAAAAAACACCAGTTTTGAGTCTATCAAAAGTTGGGTCTCAGTTTTGACCTTATCCTGATTCGGAGCTTTTTACTCCTCCAGTTGGTCTCTTTTCCAATTATATGGGGAATTTGTCAATGTCTGCTACATTGCATATTTGTGTCATTGTTCCCTTTGTGTCAAAATATGCCTAAGTGACTTTTGTTTCATGCTCATTGTTCAAGGATTAAACCTTTGTCGACCATTCTACAGTTTCCTTGACCTTTTGTGTCGGTCATTCCCTGGTATCAGTTCATTACATCATGTCTTCGGCGGTTCTTGTCGTGAAATTCTATACCAATTCTAGATCCAATTAGTTATTGACTTGCCTCATGTTGGATGATGGAGGATTCCTTAATGCCTTCCTTCCAACGAATCTCTTCCTATCAATTGCAACACATCTTTCTCTAGGAATGAGATTTAGAGTTTATGACAGTACCTTGGGGATTGCAATCATCAGTGGCAATTTCCCTCACTATTGGGTAGTGGGAATACCTTAATGTCTCCTACTCGATGGATTCTTCAAGTTTTAGACTTCAAGTGTTTGTATTCACACTTGTTAGAATGTACTAGGTACCTTGGGGACCATTTTCATTAATGGTGGCTTCCCTCGCGTTTGTTAACAATTCTCATCAATGACCAGTAATCAAACGGTTTCCTCCATGTTCGACTTCAGCTCCTTTATTCACATGGTTAGGATTCGTACCTTTTTGGGAAGTTTGGATTGAATACATTGGGCTGACAGTAGCATCATTATCTTTTTCTATTTCCTAAGTTGAGCAATACCTTGTCACACTTGATATGACATTTTGTTGAGACATAGACCGACCTTGTATTCTTGTGGCTATGATCGATTGTTGAGCATGTATCCACCTTGTTCATTTGTGGCCATAACTCCTTTAGATTTGATATGGCGCCTTTTTTCATATTGAGCAAACATTATAGTTGCATCAGTTGTACACATGTTGGATCCTCTTATATCCTTATGGCGATGATTTGTATATGGACTTGTATGTCCCAGAGATCAGTTTTTTCTGACATTTATCTCTCTTTCAGGTACCTTTGTTCAAGACTTTCGATCTTGGATTCTCTGCTCTCTCCATACTCAGTTGTTTCCTTTATAATGTATTTCGGCTATCGTCTTACCCTCTAACCTCATACATTAGGGGGCATCTGTTATAGTCCAAAATGACACATCTCTTCTTGTGACCACTTTTAGTACAAATTTCAATTTGCATTTTAGGTTTCAGTAATGTTGCAAAGTTTTCAGAGTTTGGAATAGGTTATAGATTAAGGTTTTGGAATAGTTCAATGGATCAGGAACTTGGTCTATGGGTTCTTTTCTACCTCACAGGGAGGATAGCATCCCCAATTGGATCCAATTGTTAGCAAATATTTTGTTTTGAATGGATTGGAAGAGGTTTAAGGGAAAACGATAAGTTCTTGTTCAAATTTTGTTTTGATATGACCAAGGGTTAACAAGTAAGGTGCTAAAAAGGATGGAAAACTTTCCATATGATCACAAGCCATGTTAAAAGTGTCTGAATATAGTTGATAAAGCACCTTAAAACAATTTATAAAATAATCGACGGTCTGGATTTGAATAGTTAAATAGATCGCCAATGGAGGAGGGTTCTGTGCCAGCAACATGCATGGGAAGCAGATAATTCATGACCCGACGGAATTTTTACCACCTTCTATGTTTTGGGTGGAGGACCATTCTGTTGGGTGAAAGGAGGTAGCAAGAAAGCGCCTCTCATGATCCTGAAACAACCTTATGGCATATTATAAAAGGAAAAGGGGAAAATCAAAGGATTAAGGTTGATAATGGGACCTAAGGTTGTGACCAAGAGCTAATAGAGAAAATTTATATATTTAGCTTAGCAGATTAGTGAATTGGTAAAGCTCATGGCCAAGAGACAAAATGATAGTGGAACCTCCAAAATTAACCAAGTATTTATTAAAAACATTAAAAAGGTTTGTTATTAATATAATATTTTATATATTTATATTAATATTTAAACCCAAAGTGATATGGTTTTGGCACGAATTCAATACTTGGAAAAATCAAAAGTTTGGATAAGCGGCCACCATTTATTCTGCTCACTCAACTAGATAGAAAGGTGATTATTTTAAATGATAGCATAATTTTACCATTGTTTTTACTTTTTACTACGTGTCAATCCCATGGTTATTCCGATGGGAGCTAAATTACTTTTCCAAACCGCTCATGAGCTCAGCGGAATAAAGTGTATTGTATAAAACTATTATGTCCACCAAATTTTACTAATGTCTAGAAACTTATGTTATAAACTTCATCCCTCTCAAATCCACGGGAAATTATTTTTGAATTTCATTTTATGAGATTCATAAACAATTAAATTAAAAATACAATACATGGAAAAAACAAGACATGGTATTTAGAACCACTGGGTGGTTTTCACATAGAAATGAAAACTGTTGATGAATTTTCATTTATTTGGGAAAATGGTTTTTGAATTTCATTTTATGAGATCCATAAACAATTAAATTCAAAATGCAAAAGTGAAGAAACAAAACAAGGCATGGATTTCTAAAACGGTGGATAGTTTTGGAATTTGATTTGAATTTGATTTATGAAATTCATAAAAACCAAATGTGGAAAAGTGTTTAAGCATGTTTTGTGCCAAATTAGGGAAGTGAATCATCAATCCTTGAGCACAAGTGCTGGAGCATTCAGCTTCATATCAGCAAAGCAGTTAAACTTAAAATATGCCATATTTTAAGCAAACAATTTTAATTCCAGCAACTCCAACATGCGATGAGTCATAAGGTAAGGACATATTTGGCAATCATATCTTTATTCATGGCACAAAATCGGCTCGATGCTTCAAAATAGAAACCATAATGATAGTAGGGCATCTAAAGCAAAACGTTTGGAGCATTTTCAAGACTTCAAGAGCACAATCAGTAGGGCATAGTCAACAACTAGAGATACTTGGTAGCCTTTTCCAGATTTATTGCAACTTAATTATATTTTTAGTATGTATATTGGATTTGTATCCTAGAAGATAGGAGTAGTATGTACTATATTTTCTTTATGTGAATGTATTTCTTGTTATTCATTTCCATTGTGTTGTCTTTCATGCTTAAATAAGTGTATATTGAATCATCATTCATAATCATATGCTCTGGCTCTTTGATTTCAAGTATCCACAAACAATATTCCTCTAAAGTTAATATTGGATTCATATTTTTGATGTCCATATTAATGGACTGTTCATTTTTATTCCCTATCATTAGACAATCAAGAAATTGACTGTAAAAGAGTAACTATCCTACCTCTGTAAAACATTTCATTGCAAAGCAATGACAATTTATTGTAACTCATGTTTTGACTCCATTCCCAATGATATCCACTTGTTTCATCCATCACAACTATTAAACTTGTTTCTTTAAAATATATATCTAGCCTTTGTATTTATTTATTGAGAGATCCCTCACTGGTAGGAAAGAATCCATCTTTCCTCTTAAAGATTGATTTGTAAGGTTACCTTGGAACTATCCTTACAAAACCAAAGGATAAAAATCCGACTGATAATAGTTTCCATGAATTTAGGCGCATTTTTTTTAGTTCTTCTATAGTTTTCCTTTGAGTGCAATAACTCATCTTGCTTCTTTGATAGAGAGATGTTCTATGCTTTCATCTCCTTGAGTTTTCGTTGTTTTACCTTGAGAAGATATCTTCATTCCTCCCATATATGTGTATTAATAAGCCTTCTAGTTGATTACATTGATTCAGAATGAACCCGCCCTGATACCAATTGCTGGAATTCTTATATATACTAAGAGGGAGGTCAATCAATATAAAGAGCATATTGTACTATTTTGCACTTAATAAATTGTAGAATTAACCATTTTTATGCCAAAAGTAATAATGGACACTCTTGCACACAATATATATATATATATATATATTGATTACATAAATGGGAGACATCAATCTCCAATTGCGAGCACCGACTCACTCAGGAAAAAACCTGATTGTAGGCATCAACTCATTGTTTAAAACCACCCACCTGTAATAACTTCTATCATCTATGCAAGAACCAACTTGTTGAATTTAGGCACTGACTTGAATGGATATCAATCCCTTTTGTGCAAGCTCCAACTTACATTGTTTAGACACCAACTTGTTTGAATACTAATATCTCATGTTTATGTTCTTTAGCTCAGACTGAATGGAAGCATAAACTCTAGATTGTAGTTACCAAATCCAACTAGAAGGAAGCTATGACTCCCTGATTTGTTCACCAGCTCCAACTAGAAGGAATCTATGGCTCCATGATTTGTTTACTAGCTCCAACTATAAGGAAGCTACGACTACATCTAACGTCCTCGACCCTCGGACCGGAGAAGAGGACGCTACCATGGAATTAACCATCCGGGCAACCGCCCCATGAACATGTATGTACAAAAATGATGAAACAAAATGCTTTGAACTAGAAGATGCATACATGATTATTCATCATACAGTGGAAGAAAACATATGTTCATACAAGCATTCAACATGTTCATCAAAATTTATTAACTGTAAATATGATTGCAGAAGTAAAATAGACGAGATTACTTATCTTATAAAGAAATAGTCCCGCAACCAGCTACGTCGCTGCAATGTTCCACCCAACCATAGGCTAGCATGCTCCTAAATCTCTCAGCAATGCTGCCACCTCTGAGCTAGGCATGACTCCCCAAGGAACAAGGAACAAGCAGGATTACACATAGCCAAGGATACACAAAACATAGCCAAGACAACATAGTTGGGTTTATCAAGCCATCAACAAGACAACCAAGCCAACATGGTCAGGCTTATCAAGCCATCAAGGAGCTGGGAAAGGATAAATGCTAAGCTGGTGAGCCCATTACAAAGCTAGGAACACCTACACCAGAACTAGCCTGACTTCTAAGACACCCACACACACCCAACACAAGGAATCAATCCCTTCTCTGCTACATAGTCCCTCAGGCCCTGACTTCCCTTCTAGTGCTATTCAGGGGTTGTGGAGAAGAAAGCCAGCTCTCTAGCTCTATTTGTGTGGTTTCCAAACACACCAGGTTTATCAAGCAAATCAAGCCCCCATCCCTACTCCAAACACAGTTTGAAGACCAACCACTGCATACATGTAGTCACACAAGCGATTCACAGCTTGGGCAAGGAAAACAACTCCTGAGTTGTTCTTGGCCCTATCATGGCCAAAATGACTCCAAAACAACCTACAGTAGTCCCAAAATGTAAAACAGACACAACTAACAATGTGGGGAAACAACAGTCCATTCTCAACAATGAAGTCACTGGGCAGACTTACACAGATCGCAATGGGGAAGGAAAATTAGCCTCCCAACCTGTGCATGAGAGAAATTTACACCAGATCCCAATATACGGATGGAAACACACCAGATACCTCTCTATGGAAAACGTGAATGACAGTCGAAACAACTTCCTCTCCTGGCTGTGTGAGACCAAACAGAAAAAAATTCCTCTGCATGAGACATAGGGCGTTTTTCCTTGCGTGAGGATGAGCGACAATGGAGAATGGTGAGTTGGAAGTGTGGGAGCATTTACAGCACCGTCATGGAGAGAGTGGAATGATGGGTGTAGTCATTTGTTCTGCCCAATGTGAGGTTTGATTCACTGGTGGAGTGTGCGTGTGGGCAAGGACTGACAATCCTGCCACACTCCACTCCCTAGCAAAATAACTGCCTCGACTACTCTACAGAGCATTAAAGTGGTAGTTGGATAAGACAAGGAAATATGGGCAAATCAAACAGGGTGGTGACACATGGAATTTTCCCCATTGGTTCAAGGTTTGACATCCCCCCCCCTCCCCATCCTTAGGAAAATCATGCCCTTTTCAATATGGTTGCAGTGACATAGCTGGTTGGAGTTCATTTAATTAAAAAAATGCATATTTACATGATGCCAAAACTAATATGTGTCATATATCACGATATACCATCGGCAATGATTCCAATCGCCGAAAGATAACATAAACAAATCGATGGTGGGGCTTTTGCCTTTAGATCCGCACCATGATTAATTACAATATATACATCATGTACATTTAATGCGAACAATGTCAAAACTAGGGTGTTACATTCCCCTCCCCCTTCAATAGCACTGTCCTCAGTGCTTTACAAAATTTGAACAAAATGCTACACTGGTACCGCCTCAATGTTCCATAGAATTGAAAAAAAATGGATGTGCCAATTGCATGGCATCCTCCAGCTCCCATGTATCCTCTTCAGGTCCGTAGTGCTCCCATTGCACCTTTACTTGCCCTATGGCTCGGTTCCGAAGCATTGTGACCTTCCTGTCGAGGATGCACATTGGCTCGATTTGGAACTCTCCCTCGGGTTCCACTTGAATCACATCCCAATTTATCACATGATTAGGATCATGTACATATCTCTTAAGAAAAGAAACATGAAAAACATTATGATCTCTAGTGCTAGCAGGCAATGCAAGTCTATATGCAATTGGCCCTATTCTTTCAAGCACTTCAAACGACCCACAATATCTTGGTGACATCTTGGCACAACTTCCAAGATTCAAGGAACTCTTCTTTGCTCTCACTCTAAGGTAAACATGATCCCCAACACTGAACTCCCTGTTCACCCTATGCTTATCTATATAGCTTTTCTGTATGTCCTGTGTTGCTTTCAGATTCTGCCTGATCTTTACAACCTCTTGCTCCATTTCCTTGAGCAATTCTGGTCCAAGCACAATCCTGCTCATTGGATTATCCCAAGTCACTGGTGTCCTACACCTTCTTTCATACAAAGCTTCATACGAACTCATCCCCAAGGATTCCTACTGTCCATTGTTGTAAGCAAACTCTACCAAGTGTAAGTAATCTTCCCACTTGGTTGGTTTGTCCATCACGTACATGCGAAGCATATCTTCAAGAACCTGATTAACTCTCTCTGTCTACCCATCTGTCTAAGGATGGTATGCAGTGCTGAATTTTAGCTTTGTACCCAAATCTACAAACAACCCCTTCCAAAAGTTGGAAGTGAACTTGACATCTCTGTTAGAAACTATTGCCTTCGGAAATCCATGAAATTTGAAAATCTCCTTCATGAAGATCTTTGCAATGTCATCAGTCTTATGTGTAGACTTAACTGGTATAAAATGCATTGCCTTTGTCAACTTGTCTACCACAACCATGATGGAATCATGTTGTCTCCAAGTCATCGGCAATCCTGTAATGAAATCCATGGAAATAACTTCCCATTTCCATTCTGGAATTGGCAAAGGCTGCAACAAGCCTACTGGATGTTGATGCTCAACCTTTACCGGTTGACATTTCATGCACTTGGAAATGTATTAAGCCATGTCCTTTTTCATTCCTGGCCAAAAGTACTGCTTTCTAGCTATAGTAATTGTCTTCTGATATCCTGGGTGACCAGAATACGGAGCTTGATGGATTTCATCCATAACAATTCTCCTCAAATCTACTACATTCGGAATATAAATTCTACCTTTATAAGTGAGAAGTCCATCTTCTTCCAATTTATATCCCTCATAGCTCTTCTCAAGACTTTGCTGCTGCAATTTGTCTTTTACCTACTCATACAATTCATCTCCAGCAGCATGACTAACAATCTGCTACCTCAAATCTGATTGGAAAATACTAAGGGATGCCACATGCATTTCCTGTACCTTCCTGATGAGTGCATCAGCTACCTTATTCTCTTTCCCCTTTATGTGCTTGATTTCAAAATCAAATTCACACAAAAATTCTAGCCATCTTGCTTGCCTAGCATTCAGAGTAGGCTGGTCAAATAGATACTTCAGGCCACAATTGTCTGTCCTAAGTTCAAATCTTCTACCCATCAAGTAATGCCTCCACATCTTGAGAGCATGTACTATGGCTACAAGCTCTAGATCATGAGTGGCATAATTCTTCTCATGCTCCTTCAGTTTTCTCGACTCGTAACATATTATGTGGTTGTCCTGCATAAGGACTCCTCTAAGCCCTTGTCCGCATGCATCGGTACACACCGCAAAATATTTCTCTGGGTCTGCAACTTTCAATACTAATGCACTGGTGAGAAGATTCTTCAACCGCTGGAAACTTCCTTCACACCTCGATGTCCATTCGAATTCCATCCCCTTCTTTTGCAAAAAAGTGATAGCATGTGCAACTTTGGAGAATCGCTCAATGAACCTCCGGTAGTATCCTACAAGTCCCATAAAATATCTTAAATCTGTCACATTTCTTGGAGTAGGCCAATTTATAATGGCTTCAATCTTTTCAGGGTCCACAGATATACCCTCCTTAGAGATAATGTGTCCCAAATACTGAATTTTGTCTCTATAGAAGTCACACTTGCTCAATTTTGCATACAACTGGTGCTCCCTGAGCAATTGCAATGTCAACCGCAAATGCTCTTCATGCTCGACCTCATTCTTAGAATAAACAATAATGTCATCAAGGAAAACAAGAACAAACTTGTCCAAATATCTGCTGAAGACACTATTCATAAGGCACATAAATGTAGCTGGTGCATTCGTGAGGCCAAATGGCACCACTACAAACTCATAATGTCCATACCTTGTTCTGAAGGCTGTCTTATGAATGTCTTCATCCTTGATTCTCACCTGATGGTAACCAGACCTCAAGTCAATCTTGGAAAATACCCTTGCTCCTCTCATTTGATCAAAGAGGTCATCAATCCTAGGCAAAGGATATTTATTCTTCACAGTAACCTTGTTCAACTGTCTGTAATCAATACACAACCTAAGTATACCATATTTCTTCTTTACAAACAGAACTGGTGCTCCCCACAGAGACACACTTGGCTGGATATACTTCTTTTCCAACAACTTTTGCAGTTACATATTCAACTCTAACATCTCCGGTGTACTCACCCTGTAGAGTGTCTTAGACACTACTGCTGCTCCTGGCACAAGTTCAATTGTGAAATCAATGTCCCACTTTGGAGGAAGTCCTGGAATCTCATCAAGAAACACGTCCCTGAATTCCTGTAACACCTGGTAGTCCTCCAACCTAGGAGTTTCATCTCCTAATGTCTCAAAAATATGAGATGCATACAACTGACAACCTTTCCTACAGAACTTCTTTAACTGCATTGTTGAAACCCGCCGTACTGAAATTACCTTTGGAATACCTTTCACAACTACTGGGTTCCCTTCTTCATCCATGCATTCAAAAGTCTTGTTATAATAGTCAAGCTTAACTCTGTGAGATTCCAACCAATCCATTTCAATGAGAAGATCATAGGAACCAAGCGGTAGAATATTCAAATCTACACAAGTGACCAATCCAGTCATGACCAATGGACATTTCTCTACCACTTCACTAACCTTTCTCTTAGTTCTAGTGGCTAGCTGAACTAACCAAGATTTTCTATGCTTTACCTTCTTAAAAGCACAAATATCCACTACTCTAGGAGTAATGTAACTGTGAGTAGAACCAGGGTCAATCAAAATAGAAATAGATTGCTCAACAATCTTACCTACAACTTCAACCACAGTTGACTGGTGATCTGCTTGATGGTCCTCCAGTGCTGCATAAATCCTAGGGACTGCCCTTGCTATTTGACCCACTGTTTCTGCTTCTTGAATGTTGTAAGTTGGCCTTGCACTCTCATTCTTGAGTGGACAATTTCTATGCATGTGGGGTCCTCCACATTTCCAAGATTGAAGTGGTCCTCTATTCTGTTGTGGATCCTTAGGTTTTTTTCCTATCACTCCAACTGGCTTACTCGCAGCTTGGGATGGCTGCTTCTGTATGATTCCTGAAGTTAGAAGGTTTGAAACCTTTCTTTCTTTGGTCAAACTTCTCATTCTTCTTGTCCTTCCATGCCTTATGGTAATCTGGTTTACCTTTTCTTTGCTCATAGCAATACTTAGCCTTTCTTATTGGTTCTTCAAGAGTTCTAGGTTCGTAAAACTCAATTCTATCTTTGTAAGACTGAGGCAAACCACTCAGAAAATGCTAGACCTTCACTTTTTCATCTCTGATGTACCAGACATACCTCAACAATTCCAAGAACTTATTTGCATACTCTTCCATGGTCCGCTGTCCCAATCTCAGCTCATGGAACTCCTTAATCTTGTCATCATAATACCGGTCAGAGATGTATTTCTGCTTGAAATACTTCTTGAACTGTTTCCGCTTAAGTTTCCTTTCGCTGATCCTCTTTACTTGCTTGAAGTGTTCCCACCAAATGGATGCCCTTCCATTCAGATTGAATATGGAAACTCTTGCCTTCATGTTTCCTGAATAATCATGCACTTGAAAGTACTTCTTTATCCCAAGAAGCCAAGCTTCAGCTTCTTGTCTAGTATTTATCTCACCATCAAATGTAGGAGGTTTAGCCTTCTTAAATTCATCCCGAGAGTGATCCCTATGGTGTCTCTTTCTTTTTATTTTATGAGAAGAAGAGCTTGAATCCCCGCTGGAATCTTCAGAGTCAGATGATCCACTAGGATTCCTTCTCCTTCTCCTAGTACTGCTCTTACTGCCTTTCGGTCTTGTTGTACCCTGTCCGGATTCTATCTTCCTTTGCAAGTCTGTTAAACTCTGCAACATAGCAGCATTCAATTGGTGTTGCTCTTCCTGGGATCTATTCAAGCTTCTCATGGTGGCTGCAACATTTGACGGTGTCTCTTGGAATCTCCTTCCATTAGAATCTATGTCATCAATTCCATTACGGACATTTTCTCCCATGGGATCTTGCGCATGCTCGTAAGACTCCCAAGCATCATATCCATCATGGGTTCTCATAACTAAACCACCACTTACTTACCAAACTGTACCACCTGGAATATTGCTCTTGAAGGTGACTATGATTCTGCAAACGTGTTGGTAACACAACTGTTAGATGCATACATTGATATAAATGAGAATTACTTACCTTCTCCTGGAAAAATCATTAAATGACATTTTTTTTTCCAAACACAAAATTTTCTTCATCAAAGGATGTCTGTCTCAGGGGGACGATAGGGGTTAAGGGGGCTTGCTTCCTTGACTGCAGGGTGGGTCGAGGGCAGCGCCCTCATTTTTTTTTCTAAGTCTTTAATTTTCGCGCAATATAGCATATAATATTGCTGCCACTTTCTCCTTCTCAGCCCTGTACTCCACTGAAAAACCGCTGAAAATCCCACAGAAAAACAACCGAAATTTGCTAAGAAATCCCACTTGAAGAACTCAAAATTCCCTTGTACAGGATCAGGTCTCATCCCAACTAACATTCCGACGTTTCGACAGCCAAAACTTCTAGTTTTCTCTGCTGCTCATCGGCGGTCCGTTCATCTATTCTTCTCCTGTGTGTCGGATCTGTAATTGTCTGGGCTTTTGAGCTTTATCGGCGATGCCAAGGACTGATCATCGGGCAGCTAGTTCTCTAGGCTTTCGCAATGGCGGCCATCGAACTCTCTATGTTTCCATGAACATAATCTTGTCGGTGAATCAGAGCAATTGATCACTATGTTTCGGCGGCTCAAAACTGAACGGGTCCGCCGTGTCGGCGACTTCAACAACTAAGGTTTTTCGATGGTGGCATATTGGGAATCGGAAGCACTGATTATTACGGCATTGGCGGTCAGATGCGTTGTCCATCGGATGGATAGTCTCTTAGGCGGTCGCAACGGCGGGCGCACGAACAACTAAATTCTGCCGATCCAAACAACCAACTGTCACCGATCACCGATGGTCTTTTTCAGATGGTCTTTCAACTAAAAAGGGTCGACGTTTCGGCGGTCTTCGGCTGCTCTCCACCGAAACTGTGGCTCCAGCTTCCACTAATTTTCGCCGACGGCCGATGATCACTTAGAGAAAATTCACAAGTTCTTCCTCCTTCGGGTGATCTTTCGTCTAGCTCTTCGCTACATCAGAGGAGCTTCCCACTTATTCTTTCGATGGGCCGACGGTTCAGGAACTTAGACAAAATTTTCAACAAAATTTTCAAGAAATTTTCTATCATAAATTTCTGATCTCTACGGGGTAGAAGGAAATCCTGCCTCTGTCACTGGATCTTTGCGGTCCCTTCATGCCCATGTTGCAACATGAGCTCTGATACCACAATGTAACGTCCCCGACCCTCCGACCGGTGAAGAGGACGCTACCATGGCATTAACCATTTGGGAAACCGCCCCATGAACATGTATGTACAAAAATGCTGAAACAAAATGCTTTGAACTAGAACATGCATACGTGATTATTTATCATACAGCTAAAGCAAACATATGTTCATACAAGCATTCAACATGTTCATCAAAATTTATTAACAGTAAATATGATTGCAAAAGTAAAATAGACGAGATTACTTATCTTATAAAGAACTCGTCCCGCAACCAGCTACATCGCTGCAACATTCCACCCAACCATAGGCTAGCATGCTCCTAAATCTCTTAGTAATGCTGCCACCCCCGAGTTTGGAATGACTCCCCAAGGAACAAGGAACAAGCAAGCTTAGACATAGCCAAGGATACACAAAACACAGCCAAGCCAACACAGTTGGGTTTATCAAGTCATCAACAAGACAACCAAGCCAACATCTTCAAGTTTATCAGGCCATCAAGGAGCTGGGAAAGGATAAATGCTAAGCTGGTGAGCCCATTACAGAGCTAGAAACACCTACACCAGAACTAGCCTAACTTCTAAGACACCCACACACACCCAACACAAGGAATCAATCCCTTCTCTGCTACACAGTCCCTCAGGCCCTGACTTCCCTTCCAGTTCTATTCAGGGGTTGTGGAGAAGAAAGACAGCTCTCTAGCTCTGTCTATGTGGTTTCCAAACACACCAAGTTCATCAAGCAAACCAAGCCCCCATCCCTGGTCCCAACATAGTCCGAAGACCAACCACTGCATACACACAGTCACACAAGCGATTCATAGCTTGGGCAAGGAAAACAACTCCTGAGTCGTTCTTGGCCCTATCGTGGCCAAAACAACTCCAAAACAACCTACAACAGTCCCAAAATGTAAAACAGACACAACCAGCAACATGGGGAAACAACAATCCATTCTCAACAATGAAGCCACCGAGCAGACTTACGCAGATCGCAATGGGGAAGGAAAATCAGCCTCCCAACCTATGCGTGAGAGAAATTTACACCAGATCCCAATATACGAATGGAAACACACCAGATACCTCTTTGTGGAAAACGCGAATGACAGTCGAAACGACTCCCTCTCTTGGCTGCGTGAGACCAAATAAATAAGAATTCCTCTGTGTGAGACACAGGGTGTTTTTCCTTGCGTGAGGATGAGCGACAATGGAGAATGGCGATTCGGAAGCTCAGGAGCGTTTACAGCACCGTCGTGGAGAGAGTGGAATGATCGGCATAGTTGTTTCTTCTGCCCAAGGTGAGGCTCGATTCACTGGTGGAGTGTGCGTGTGGGAAAGGACTGACAATCCTGCCACACTCCACTCCCCAACAAAATAACTGCCTCGACTACTCTACAGAGCATTAAAGTGGTAGTTGGATAAGACAAGGAAAGATGGGCAAATCAAACAGGGTGGTGACACATGGATTTTTCCCCTTTGGTTCAAGGTTTGACATCCCCCCCCTCCCTATCCTTAGGAAAATCATGCCCTTTTCAATATGGTTGCAGTGACATAGCTGGTTAGGGTTCATTTAATTAAAAAAATGCATATTTACATGATGCCAAAACTAATATGTGTCGTATATCACGATATACCATCGGCAACGATTCCAATCGCCGAAACATAACACAAACAAATTGATGGTGGGGCTTTTTCCTTTAGCTCCACACCATGATTGATTACAATATATACATCATGTACATTTAATGCAAATGGGGTCAAAACCGGGGTGTTACACTACCTGATTTGTTTAACAACACGAATCAGAAGGAAGCTACAACTCCCTTTCCTTGCCCCTTCCTGCCTCTCGGATATGAATATATGTGTGTATCAAAAACTATAATATGTGTTTAGCTTATATCTGATTTGCATATCTTCTAGTGTACGAGTGCTCTAATCTACAACTTCTCTAGTTTATGCCTTGGCCTTCAGTGATTTGTGTCACAACTGTCTGCAATCTGTGATATTTTCTACTGCAAGACTTCTACAATTTTTGATCTTCTGATATCTGCAATTTTGCACTCTACAACACTTTGTCCCTTCTGTGATTTGTGACTTCTTCTTTAGCACTTGAGAGATCTATGTCATTCATTGTGGATTTCCTTCACACATCTTGGTACAAGGTATCTTTCTAATTTGCAAACCTGTTGTTGTTCATATTCATCATTTTTGCGGGATAAGAATCTTGTGTATGAACTTCTTCTTTGATCAAAGAGACATTAATACCCCAGGAATTAGATGCTCGCAAAGTGAAAATATCTTCACTATCTCATCTTCAAGCTTACTTCAATACTTACATCTCTTGTTTATTTATACTCTTTCTTGTTCAATAAATGTATCCACAAGTCGGGATTCCTTTTACTTAGTGATTCCCCAACTTACTTCTTGGTCAAGCTAACCAACTTATTTCATCTTGTGTCGGTGTGCATCCTTTAATAATTCAGCTTTGTGTGGTTTTGTGCACCTATATCCATTGACTTGGTGGTATCTGTGCACATGTGTCTCATGACCATGTTGGGATCTATGCACTTCCTGAACTTCCATGTTTCTTTTCTATGTATTTCTTCAAATTGGCTTAAGTATTCATGATTGCATTCATTTGACACCAGAATCATTTTTGCTAATGCTAAGTCACTTCATAAATTTATTCAAACACATATTTGTGCATAAACACTTTGTTTATTTTTTATGAAATACTAAACAAACACATGACATTGTGAATTAATTCATCATTTGATATTACTTTGTTTGCACTAGGTGGCTTTGTGGAAAAAGACAATTTTGGCATCAATGACAATAAAATAGTTCAACAGTTGGTGCATTAGTGAGACCAAATGGCACCACCACAAACTCATAGTGTATGTACCTTGTTATAAAGGTCCTTCCTTGATTTTCACTTGATGGTAACCATACCTCAAGTCAATCTTTGAAAATACCTTTTCCCCTCTCATTTGATCAATGAGATCATCAATTCAAGGCAATGGGTATTTTTTCTTTATTGTAACTTTGTTTAGCTTCCTATAATCAATACATAAAACAAGTGTTCCATATCTCTTTTTCACAAATAGAATGTGTTCTCCCCATGGAGAAACTCTTGGTCCAGTAAATTTCTTTTACAACAACTCTTGCAATTGCATTTTCAACTCTAGCAGTCCTAATGTATTCATTCTAAAAGGTGTCTTAGAAACTAGTGCATATCATGTCACAAGATCAATTGTAAAATGAATGTCCTAATTTGCACTTCATCGGGAAACACTTCCCTTGATTCTTGCAAGACTCAATAGTCCTCCAACTTGGTAACTTCATTTTCTATTATACCCTGTACATAGGCAACATACAATTGGCATCTTTTTCTAAAGAATTTCTTCAACTGCAAGGCTGACATATGTTTAATAGAAACCACTTCTGGAATGCTCTTTACTATCCTTGGGATTCCTTCATCAATGCATTCAAAGTTATTTTTGTAACAATCAAGTTTCACTTTGAGTGCTTCCAACCAAGCCATTCCAATGAGAACATCATAAGACCAAAGTGGAAAAATATTAAGATTTTCCCATGTGAATAGTCAACCCATTTATATTGTGCATTTCTCCACCATCCCACTAAATTTCCTTTTGGTACAAGTGGCTTGTTGAACTAGCCATGATTTTATATGTTTTGTTTTAATAAAAGAAAAAATGTCAACATCTTTAGGAATGGTATAACTATGAGTAGATCCAAGGTATTGTTCTGCTTAGTATATCTCATTCAACTAAGATTCATAAAATACTACCCTTTAACATATATATCGTTCAATATATGAGCATCAATACTACTCTTTAACATATATCTTATTCAAATAAGATTCATACAATACTACTCTTTAACATATATCTTGTTCAATATATGAGCATCAATACTACTCTTTAACATATATCTTATTCAACTAAGGTTCATACAATACTTGATCAATGTTCAAAAACATTGAGATTAATTGAATGACAATTCAAGTCAAACCAACAACAATAAATCAAATCATTCTTGTTGATAAAGGAATAAGAAACATGTACAATCTTGTCTAATTAATTCCCAACATCCAATAGAACAATCTCATAAATTCTCAAACACTCTATTGTTCTTCCACGTAAAAGTTAGCATTCTAATTGAAATTGTTTACAAAGGGGCAATGAACTATTAGCCACAACATTGCTATCAACATTTAATTATGAAGTTTCACATAGAAAACATGATTAAACTATTTGAGCATGGATGTTTTCATAGTAGTTAATCATTATGTCAAATTTTCCAGAATCGTATTATGTTGGAGTTTAGAGTTTAGAGCCCAATGTTTTAGGTGGACATTCCACCCATCATCAAGGGATCAATTAAAGCTTTAAAAATATAGAAAAGTGTATGTATTATATATAGAAAAATGGAATTCATGTTAAGATTAAAGTAACAAAGATTTAGAAAGAAGTAAAAACAAGTGATAAGAAATAATTAATGTAAACTGTTCAAACTTATTAATAAAGGATTATAATTTAAAGGAAAGGAATTTAAAAAAAAAAGGTTTAGGTGAAAATGATAAATTATAAGAAATCAACATTAAAATATCAATAAAGCTGAGGAAAGAGAACCTAAGAATAAAAATACACAGAGATTAAATAAGAAAAGATAAAATATAAGAAATAAGTCTTAGAATATAATAAAGTTGAGGAAAGGGAATCTAAAAATAAAGATACATGAAGATTAAATAAGAAAAGATCAAATATAAGAAATAAGTCTTAGAATATAAATAAAGTTGAGGCCTAAAATTGCTTTTGATTAGTTAAGAGCTCACCTTCCTCAGATGTAAGGAAACAGGTTAACGACCCAAGACCTAGAGGCATTAGGCATGAGTGGAAGTTTGCGCCCTTATAGACCACCAACGGGTTATTTTAGGTGATGTAGTTTTCCTTGATTAAAGGTGATGAGTCAAATCACATTTGCCGATAGAAACCGGTGATGGTTGTCCCCAATACCAGTTTAATAGCTAAATTATGATAAGTTTTTCTATCTTCAATATAAACAAAAATAAATAATAAATAAATAAAATTTTAAAAAAAAATCCTTTATTACGACAAACTACATTCATTGTTCACATTACGAGACAAACTACATTCATAGTTCACATTACGAGGAAGTAATAGGATGCTCCAGTTGTTAATGCTCTATTCCCAAAGGTATTCACCACAGATTGTGACAATTGATGTGTTAGGATAAGAGATCGATTTTGTATAGGAGTGATGGATAGAGTAGAAAATAACCAATAAACAAATTTAATCTATTAGTTGGACAAAATGGCATTGTTGGAAGGGGCCCATGTTTTCCCCAAAACATATACGATGGTTTCAAAACGAACTAATTGTTAATTTTAAGTTGTTGGAAGGGGCCCATGTTTTTCCCAAAACACATACGATGGTTTCAAAACGAACTAATTGTTAATTTTAAGAGAGTGAAAGGGGCAATCAAGACATATACAATGGTTTCAAAACGAACTAATTGTTAATTTTAAGAGAGTGAAAGGGGAAATCAAGAAGTATATGCGAAGTGCATAATAAAAAAAAGGTCAAGAAATATATGCAAAGTGCATAATAACAACAATAATAACAAAAAGGTCTTCATAGCCATTGATTTCTCTTAAACAATTTTAAATAATTTAAGTGGATGGTCAAAATATGCTAGTTACTCTTGAATAGCGAATTCATTTTATGATGTATAATTTATCATTTTCACATGATGATTAGAGTTTAACTTGATTTATGTATCAATATAATTGAAATTTATGGCAAGAGACATAATGATCCATCACAATGAACATATGGATTTTACCTTTAAAACCCAAATGGGAAACCCACTTTAAATGGTTTCCCAATCTTCATTTCGACAATCTCATGTTACAATGTGGCTCATGGTTTTTTGATCATTCACTAATTCACATAACTCTTTCTTGTTATTCTCCTGCCCAAAAAGACTCTTTGTAAATCTTTGTGGGAAAGCCAAACATCCCTGACCTTTCATTTATGATTCCTTAGTAATTTTTTCCTTTCCTCATTTATTATTAGATGGTCAATTTGATTGATGGACTCCTGACTTATATTTTGACTTTTCACTCTATTGGTTATTGACATGGGGAAATGTTGGTCAAAGTCAATTTTGTTTATACCACTGATCTTCCATTTTTCTTAGAAGTTGTCTAAACCTTATAAGTTTTGGACTTTTTCCATCGACCATCACCACAATCCAATTATATAATATTTGGTCAAATCTTAATTTTTTATTGTTGAAATTTCAATTTTACTCCATAAATGGATTCAATGCCCTTTTTTTTTGTAAGCTAGTACCCAAGGAGTTTCAAACCAATAATCGTACGCAAGGAGCATCTTAACAGTACACCCAGTCACTGTCTATTCTACACCTCGTGGAACAATTCAACACCCTTAAATAAACCTTTTACTAGGGTTGAAGGTCATAGTTGTTGGAGGCCTAGTAGTTTCTGTATTTCCTGAAACTCAAGAATGGAACACCTCTTCTTACCATCCTCGTATCTTTTGAACACTGGTCACCCTGGTTTGGGGTTGTTTGCCTCCCCTCAATTTTTGTTCTTTTTGAAACAATACCTCGTATCTTTTGAACACTGGTCACCCTGGTTTGGGGTTGTTTCTTCCTCTCGGTTTTTGTTCTTTTGAAACCCTAGATGGCTGATAGGCATGGAGTCCACCCTCTTCTGCGGAGGACTTACTACCAACCATGAAATAAAAAGGTGGGAATGCAACAACTGTTATTTATCTATCAGCTTGTCTTAGGCTTGGTTTTTTTAGTCTTTATTGGCCTGGGTTTCTTTCACTATCCACTAACTGTCACTGGTTGGTTCCCAAGGAACTTTTCCAGGGTTTCTTGTTGTGGGAGTAAGGTCTTCTCCCTTCCGGTAGTGGATTTTTTGTTGTGAGTTGAGTCTAGGGTTTCCTTAAATTGTTTTACCATGGGAGGCATGTGATTCTCCTGTTCATGAGCCTCAATATTGATTTCAGGGTTTTTATCATTATTGAACCGCAACGGTTCTTTTGGGATAATTCTTAGGTTGACTTCTCTCTTCGTGTAATCAGCTGACAGAACTCGTCTATAACTTGGTTTCCTTTTAGCAGTGTTTTGGTATTTTCTTCGGTGTAAGACAAGTGTTCTTCCTGGTCACAAGCTATCTTGCTGACATTAGGGTTTTGGTGCTTTTTGGCGTTTCGAGGGTTTTCCGGGTGGATTCGATGAATAACTCATTTGTTTAGGTTTTCACTATCAGCACTTGGTATGTACCTCTTGATTTTTTTCTTTTGTTGGCTTTATTTTTTGTGTCAGATGACAAGGTTAAAACCCTCCGAGTTGGTTTTGGAGTCAGTTTTGAAACCACCAAAGCCTTTTAAAGCTCGACGAAAGGTGAAATCCTTTACATCCATGGAGGCAAAGCGTAGTTTTGTGCTTGGTTGAGATGTTTATATGGAGAAAGTTGAAGCACAATGTGATAGAGCCCTGGTTGGCAAGCTTGAGTACTGCAAAATGGAAAAAGAAGAATGGGTGGAGTGGGCAACTTGACATTGGAAGCCCTTAATAAATTATGTTCCGACTGTTAGTTGTCTTTCGAACGGATGGTTGGTCTTCCTCTTTCTTGACAGAAATTATGCCTCCAATGTACTTAACACTCTTTCGACTTCTCACAACGGTTCTCTGGTGCTGAGTCGGTGGCATGTAAACTTTGACCCTCTTAGTGAAAGGGTATCGAAGCGACATATGTGGGTCCTGCTTCTAGCACTGCCCTTACCTCTTTGGAGTCGTGAGGTGCTTATTGGTATTGCAAATTCTCTGGGCATATTTGTGGCCATGGATGAAAACTTCCTTCATTTCTTCGATAAACGTATGACCTGTGTATTGGTTGAATTGGATGTTTCTTGGGGAATGCCTCTGGAAATTGATATTATGTGGGATGAAGAGGTTCACCTTCAAAAGTTGGATTATCAAAATATCATGTTCAAATTCCATTACTGCCACGATATTGGGCATCTCATAAACAAATACCCTTCATTGCTTCATGGATCTCCAACGTCGCCTGGTGGCTCCGAGAAGGTCTTGCAAAATCTGGGAAACCTTCACTTCTCTGGTGTTACCTGTGAGGCTCATCCTTCGTCGATTCCAACAGGTATGTACATTTATGTTTCTCCCTCAAATTGTGAATATTTGAATAAAGGGGAGCTAGATTCTATTGTTGAGGTCGAAAAAATCGCTAGCTGCAATCGTTTGCCGGCCCATGTTCTACTTGTCTATGTTACCTCTTCAGGGCTTGTCAGTCCTAGGGGGGATATATCTTTAAATTCTAAAGAGACTGCATGTGATGTGGATAAGGAACTAGACTCTGGGGAGTCTGATGACTCTACTCATTTTCCTCCATCCCTTTCGGTGACTGATACCCCACTCTTCTTGCCTGATGACTTTTCTCCTTTATCGAGGGAGGCTACTACAATAACACCAATTAGGGTTGATTTTCCTTCTAGTCCTTGTGACTCTCCCTCTTTCAATGAATTGGCTCTTCTAAACTCTCTCTCGATCTTCACAGATAAGTCACCCCTCTCCCCCTCAACCATTCCTTTAGCCTCCATTAGACATGAGAATGTAACCATTCGAAAGGCCATAAAACCTAAGCAGGATAGACTCTCTCGGGATTCTAGGTGCGAAGTTCATTTTGTCCCTCTTTCGGCTAGGATTAAGGAAGCAACTAGGGCAGGCCACTCCCAAAATTATCTTTCCTCTCCTAGGGTGCTTAAAGAAGCGTCACCCTCTACATCAAGTCGTTAATGAGACTTCTCACCTTAAATATATGTGGTTTTGGAGGGCTCACCAAGATAAAAGCTCTCGGTTCTTTGCTTACATATTTGAGACCTGATATGCTTTTCTTACCAGAAACAATGTGCTCCCATGACCAGGCACTCCGCCTTTTTTCAAAACTTAAACCCGGTTGGGAGTTATGTGCAACTGATTCCGTCGATCTCTTTGGTGGTCTTTTAATAGCTTGGGATCCCTTGGTTGTCTGTTGTAGAGCTTTTTCCTCCACTGTTGGTATTATGGTTAAGTCTGGGTTTAAGGGTCTGAACACTAATATATCTTGCATGAACTATTATGGTCCTTATCTTGATAGGGAACTTTTCTTGGAATGTGAATGTCGATGGGGGCATATTTAATCATCCTAAATTGATTATTGCAAGTGATCTTAATTTTACTCTTTTAGATGCTCAAATTTGGGGCTAGAAAGCTTGCATCGACCCCCTAGCTCCTTTCTTTTCTCAGCTATCGATTCTTATTTATTTGGGATCAGAACCTTAGAGGAATGGCAAGCATATAAAGACGAACTCGATCTATTCTGTTCGGCTTTAGGGATGATTATTAGCATGGAAAAAACTTCTTTTCTCTGCCATGAACTAAAAGAGAGAGTGATCAACAATATTGGTGCTATCCTTCCTTATAAGATGGAGCCTATTGAAAAAAGGCTTGAAGTATTTGGCTTCTTGGCTTAAACCCTTGGGGTATGGTCTGAACGACTGGCGTTGGATAATAATTTTTTTTAAAGAAGGCTTGGTAATTGGTCTTATAGGTACTTATCTTTGTGTGGCAAGTTGATTCTTATCAGGTCCGTTTTGTGCAGTATGCCAGTCTATTGGTTCTCGTTGGAAAGTATACCAAAATATAGTTTAAGAAGACTCCAACAGTATATTTTCGCCTTCCTTTGTTGTGACATAGCTAACAGGCGCAAGTTGCATTTAGTCGATTAGAAAACCCTCTCAAGGCACTTTTCATTTGGGGGATGGAATATAAAAAACTTGGTTTGGTTCAGTATCTAGCTTAAGATCAAAAGCTTTTGGCCAGTGCTTGGTAGTAAGGGTCTTTGGAATTAGGTGATTCAAGTCAAATATCTTAAAAAGAACTTCTATTGAAAGCTAGCTTAGAATACAAAAGAAGTCGGTTCCGAATATGTCACATTTTTTGAATGGCTTTATCAGGGTACTCACTTGGAACAGTCGAGTATTGGGCTGGAAAGTTGGTGATGGACGTTCGATAATGTCGGGGGTAGATCCACTAGCTGGACTAAACACAAATTACATTATCTCACCGAAGCTACTTTCATAATTAAATGACTATGGAGTTAATACTCTCAACTAGGCCCATAATACTGNTGTAGATCCACTAGCTGGACTAAACACAAATTACATTATCTCACCGAAGCTACTTTCATAATTAAATGACTATGGAGTTAATACTCTCAACTAGGCCCATAATACTGGTGAAGGTACTGTTTCTTATTCTTATTGGTTGACAGTAGCCGATCTGGAACTGGAGGGCACTTGGAAGGAGGAATGGTCGCATTTTATTTGTGGTTTATCCCACGAGGGAATCAAAATCTTAGACGAGGAAGATAAATTGTTGTGGATGTACAATACTGAAAATGGTGAAGTCACAACTAAACGTGCATAGGATCTCATTGCTACATCAAACTTGGAAAAATTAAAAGGCTGGTAATATCATAACCTTTGGCTCTGGCACATTCTGATTAAGCTTAAATGCTTTATTTGGCTATGTGCGGATTATCGTATTAGTACATGTGAAAATCTGATTTGAAGGAGATGGAACGAACCTAGCAAATGTTGCTTGTGTAAGTCGAATGAGGAATCAGTTGATCATATTTTTGTAATCTATTCTTTTGCTCAGGTGGTGAAAGCCTCTCTCACTTCGTTTTTAAAGATAAGTATTGAATGGAAGGATCACCCATTACTAGAAAATATGAATAGTTGGATTGAGCACAAACACAAATTGTTATACCTTCCCTTATTTTATATCTGGAATATATGGATTGCTCACAAGAGATGCATCTTTGAGGAACATGAGCTGGATACAAGGTCAATTTGCTTCAGTGCTCTTGATCTTTATAAGACCGATTCGAGCCATTGGATCAGCTCCCATTATAAATGATCCAACTGGCTTCTTTGACGGTTCAGCTGCAAATGGGAAGGGAGGTGCAGGTATCCTTCTCTACATCAGTCATTTGCACTTCTTTCATTTAAAATTGGATGTGAGGCTAGTACTAATACAAGAGCCAAGCTGCTAGCGCTCTGGTTTCTTATGATATTTGTTGAATCTATTGGGATTTCGAAGCTATATGTATATGGAGATTCCAAAGTCATTATTAATTGGGCAAAATCAGTCTCTGGCCTTTCAGTTTTAGACCTGGAACATTGGCGTGCTCGAATTGAGATTGTCAAAAACCCCTTTCTCTCTATAAATTTCCAGCAAGTTTATAGGGAGCACAATACGAGTGTTGATGGCCTATCTAAGGAAGTGTTTTCTTTGGGTTTGGGTGTAATGCCCCGGTTTTGACCCCGTTGCATTAAATGTACATGATGTATATACTGTAATGATCTTGGTGTGGAGCTAAAGGCCAAGGCCCCGCCATTGATCGGTTATGCTATGTTTTGGGATTTAAACTTGTCACCGATGGTATATCGGGGCATGTGGCATATATTATGCTTGTCATCATGTAAATATGCATCTATAATTAATTAAATGAACCCGTCCAGCTACGATCATGGCAGTTAAAATGAGAAAGGGGGCATGATTTTCACAAGGATAAGGATGTGGGGGAATTTGTCAAAACTTGGCCAATGGGGTAAAAATCCTTGTGTCACCTCTCTTTGTTTACCCAACCACCTCCATTGAATAATGGCTGCTGGTGGTTGAGGCAGTTAATTGTTTTGGGAATGGGGTGGCAGGACTGTCAGTCCTCCCCCACACCCACACTCCACCCACTGTCAACTTCACTATGGCAAGGAAAAACCACCACCATCACTCACGCAGGATACCACTCTCTCCACGAGTGCACTGAACACCCACGCACTGCAATTTCGTGTCCTCCCTGTAGTTGTTCACCTTTACGCACTTCCAATTGTCTGCTCATTGTTTTCACGCACAGGAATTTTCCTGGCTTTTACCCACGCAGTTTTCCTCTACCGATTGGTAGATGGTGTGGCTGTGTGTTTTTTCCCACGGGCTGAGTTGTGGGTTCTGCGTTGTTGCTCATGCTCACGCACAGGCTGGGAGGCTGTAATTTCTTCCCCAGCGTGGTCTGTGTAAGTCTTCCGATGGATTCATTGTCGGGACATGCTGTTGTTTCCCCACGTTGTTGGTAATGTATGCTCTGATACGTTTTTGGGACTGCTGATTTCCCCATGCCATGAGCTATGTTTGTTGTTACGTTTTGGGGGTGCTGTAGACTGTTGGAGTTGTTTTTCCCTGTCAAGATGTAACAGCTGAATGATTGCATGAGGGCAATGGATGGTATTCGGACTGTGTTGGGAGCAGGGATGGGGGCTTAGTTTTGCTTGATAAACCTGGTGGCTGGAAACCACACAGACAGAGCTAGAGGGTTGGCTTTCTTCTCCACAACCCCTGAATAGCACTGGAATGGAATGCAGGACCTGAGGGACTGTGTAGCAGAGAAGGGAATGATTCCTTGTGTTGGGTGTATGTGGGTGTCTTAGAAGCCAGGCTAGTTCTAGTGTAGGTGTTCTTGGCTCTGTAATGAGCTCACCAGCTTAGCATTTAGCCTTTCCCAACTTCTGGATGGCCTGATAAACCCAACTGTGTTGGCTTGGCTGTGTTTTATGTATCCTTGGCTATGTGTAAGCCTGCTAGTTCCCTTATTCCCTGGAGAATCATGCCCAGCTCGGAGGTGGCAGCGCTGCTGAGAGATTAAGGAGCACGCTGGCCTATGGTTGGGTGGAACGTTGCAGCGACGTAGCTAGTTGCGGATCGAGTTCATCATAAGATAAGTGATATTGTGCATTTTACTTCTGCAACTATCTTTTCTGTTAATGATATGATGAACATGTTAAATGCATGCATGTATGAATGCTGTTGGTTTCCGCTGTGTATGATGATTAATTGCATATGTGCATGTTTTACTTCAATGTATTTCAGTTCAGCATTTTGTTTCAGCAATTTTGTGCATGCTTATGTTCATGGGGCACTTAGCCCGTGTGTTTGAAGCTTGTAGTCGCATCCTCTATGCCGGTCGGAGGCATGTGGACGTGACAATATGGTATCAGATCCAAGGTTGCAACAATGGGCCTCTATGGGCCATGAAGGATGCAGTGACAGAGGGTAGAATTACCTTCTATGTTCAGCAGAACAACAACAATCAGGAAATTTGATGACAGTGGATGAATGGAGAAATTCCAAAATTTTTCTAAGTGTTTGAACAATGGTTCATCGGAGCATTAAGTGGAAAAGACTTCCGTTGTGGCGGAAGGATTAGCGGAATTGAATTCCACCGTAGCGGAAGAGCTAGGCGGAAGCATGCCGACGGAACAGTCGAAGAGAACCGTGGAAAAATTTTGTCCAAGTGTTCCGCCGTTGCGGAAGCCAAAAGCCCTAAGGCTTCCGATGATGAAGAGCGCGACGCCGGGACAGTTTGGAGAAAGCCACGAAAATTTGACTAAGTGTTTCACATCGGAACAATTAACGGAGTTAACTTCCGCCGTTGCGGAAGAATTAGGCGGAAAGACTTTCGCCGTTGCGGAGGAGTTAGGCGGAAGCCTGCCCGACGGAGAAGCCGTTGGAAGGAAACGTCGAAAGAATTAGTGGTTTGGCGTTCCACCATTGCGGAAGCCAAAGTCATTAGCCACCCGATGAGAAAGACCGTCGACGCTGCAGAAAAGTTTAAAAATTATTCCAAGTAAACAACCACAGATCAGAAGGAAAAGCGTTTCGTGAGCCGCCGTTGCGGAAGCGAAAGCATTAAATCTTCCGACTAGAAAGGCTACCGACGCCAAAGTTAAAATTTCTCTAAGTAAAAAGTGGCCAATAGGAAGGGAAAGCGTTTCGTGAGCCGCCGTTGCGGGAGCGAAAGCATTACGGCTTCCGACTAGAAAGGCTGCCGACGACGATCGAAAGGAGAAAGCGTTTCGTGAGCCGCCATTGCAGAAGCGAAAGCCTTAAGTCTTCCGATCAGAAAGACTGCCGATGCCGCTCGGAAGAGAAAGAGTTTCGTGAGCCGCCGTTGCGGAAGCGAAACCGTTAAGTCTTCCGACGGGAGAGAGCCACCGTTGCGGAAGAATTAGCGGTTCCCAGAGCCGCCATTGCGGAAGAATTAGTGGTTCCAGGAGCCGATTCTGCGGAAGAGATAAGGGAAGAGGAGCTGATTCTGTGGAAGAATAATTGGGGAAAGAAACTCGATTGAACAAGGGAAAATTCAGCTGTTTTTCAGAGGAATTTTCAGTGGTTTTTCAGTGAAATTTCAGGGCTGAAAATGAGAAAAGTGGCAGCAATCGTATGCGCCATATTGTGCGAAAATTAAATATTTACATAAAAAAAAATCTTGTGACCCCCGTCGTCCCCCTCAGATAGACATTCTTTGATGAAGAAATCTTGTGTTGGGAAAACTTG
This sequence comes from Pseudotsuga menziesii, assembly GCA_001517045.1. Classification (NCBI taxonomy): domain Eukaryota; kingdom Viridiplantae; phylum Streptophyta; class Pinopsida; order Pinales; family Pinaceae; genus Pseudotsuga; species Pseudotsuga menziesii. The sequence continues at coordinate 121,066 of LPNX010737995.1, forward strand.
TTATTTTATGATTATTCCAGGAGAAGGTAAGTGATTCTGATTTATATCAATGCTATGCATCTAACATTTGTGTTATTAACATGTTTTCAGAATCATAGTCACCTTCAAGGGCAGTATTCCAGGTAGTGCAGTTTGACAAGTAAGTGGTGGTTCAGTTATGAGAACCCATGATGGGTATGATGCTCGGGATTCTTATGAGCGAGCAGAAGATGCCATGGGAGAAAATGTCTGAAATACAAATTATGACATAGAGTCTAATGAAAGGAGATTCCAAGAGACACCGTCAGATGTTGCAGCTACCATGAGAAGCCTGATCAAAGCCCAGGAAGAGCAGCATCAGTTGAATGCTTCTATGTTGCAGAGTTTGACAGACTTGCAGAGAAAGATAGACTCAGGACGAGGTACCACAAGACTAGAAGGCAGTAAGAGTAGTACTAGGAGAAGGAGAAGGACTTCTAGTGGTTCATCTGATTCTGAACAATCCAGCGGGAATTCAAGTTCATCTTCTCATAGAAGAAAAAGAAAAAGACACCATAGAGATCGCTCTCGGGATGAATTTAAAAAGGAAAAACCTCCTACTTTTGATGGTGAGATAAAGACAGGACAAGAGGCTGAAGCTTGGCTTCTTGGGATAAAGAAGTACTTTCAAGTGCATGATTATTCAGGAAACATGAAAGCAAGAGTTGCCATATTCAATCTGAATGGAAGAGCATCCATTTGGTGGGAACACTTCAAGCAGGTGAAGAGGATCAGTGAAAGAAAACTGAAGTGGAAACAGTTCAAGAAGTATTTCAAGCAGAAATACCTATCTGACAGGTATTATGATGACAAGATTAAGGAGTTCCATGAGCTGAGATTGGGACAGGAGACCATGGAAGAATATGCAAATAAGTTTTTGGAGCTGTTGAGGTATGTCCGGTACATTAGAGATGAAAAAGTGAAGGTCCAGTGTTTTTTGAGTGGATTACCTCAGTCGTACAAAGATAGAATTGAGTTTTATGAACCTAGAACTCTTGAAGAAGCAATAAGAAAAGCTAAGTATTGTTATGAGCAAAGAAAAGGTAAACCTGATTACCATAAGGCATGGAAGGACAAGAAGAACGAGAAGTTTGACCAAAGAAAGAAAGGTTTTAAACCTTCTAATTTCAGGAATCAGCAGAAGCAGCCATCTCAAGCTACGAGTAAGCCAGCTGGAGTGGCAAGAGAAAAGCATAAGGATCCACAACAGAATAGAGGACCACTCAAATGTTGGAAATGTGGAGAACCCCACATGAGCAGGAATTCCCCACTCGAGAATGAGAGTGCCAGGCCAGCTTATAACGTTCAAGAATCAGAAACAGTGGATCAAGTAGCAAGGGCAGTACCCAGGATTTATGTAGCACTGGAGGACCGCCAAGCAGATCACCAGTCAGCTGTGGTTGAAGTAGCAGGTAAGATTGTTGAGCAATCTGTTTCTATTTTGATTGACCCCAGTTCTACGCACAGTTACATTACTCCTAGAGTAGTGGAGAATTGTGCTTTTAAGAAAGTAAAGCATAGAAAGTCTTGGTTAGTTCAGCTAGCTACTGGAACTAAGAGAAAGGTTAGTGAAGTGGTCGAGAAATGTCCATTGGTCATGAATGGATTGGTCACGTGTGTAGATCTGAATGTTCTACCGCTTGGTTTCTATGATGTTCTCATTGGAATGGATTGGTTAGAAGCTCACAGGGTGAAGCTTGATTGCTACAATAAGACTTTTGAATGCATGAATGAAAAATGAAACCTAGTAGTTGTGAAAGGCATTCCAAAGGTGATTTCAGTGAGGCAGGTTTTAGCAATGTAGTTAAAGAAGTTCTGTAGGAAGGGTTGCCAATTGTATGCAGCTCAGATTTTGGAGGAAAAGAGAGGTGAAACTCCTCGGTTGGAGGACTATCAGGTGTTACAGGAAATAGGGATGTGTTTCCTAATGAGATTCTAGGGCTTCCTCTAAAAAGGGACATTCACTTCACAATTGAACTTGTGCCAGGAGCAGCACCAGTATCCAAGGCACCCTACAGGATGAGTACACCAGAGATGCTAGAGTTGAAGATGCAATTGCAAGAGCTGTTGGAAAAGAAGTATATCCGGCCGAGTGTGTCTCCTTGGGGAGCACCGGTTTTGTTTGTAAAGAAGAAAGATGGTACACTCAGGTTATGTATTGATTACAGACAATTGAACAAGGTTACAGTGAAGAATAAATATCCTTTGCCTAGGATTGATGACCTCTTTGATCAAATGAGAGGAGCAAAGGTGTTTTCTAAGATTGACTTGAGGTCTGGTTACCATCAGGTGAGGATCAAGGATGAAGACATTCATAAGACAGCCTTCAGGACAAGGTATGGGCATTATGTGTTTGTAGTGGTACCATTTGGTCTCACAAATACACCAGCTACTTTTATGTGCCTTATGAACAATGTCTTCAGCAGGTATTTGGACAAGTTTGTTATTGTTTTCCTTTATGACATTCTTGTTTATTCTAAGAATGAGGAAGAGCATGAAGAGCATTTGAGATTGACATTGAATTTGCTCAGGGAGCATCAGCTGTATGCAAAACTGAGCAAGTGTGACTTCTATAGAGATAGAATTCAGTATTTGGGTCACATTATCTCAGAGGAGGGTATATATGTGGACCCCAAAAAGATAGAAGCCATTATGAATTGGCCTACTCCAAGAAATGTGACAGATGTAAGGTCTTTTATGGGACTTGCAGGATACTACAGGAGATTCATTGAGGGATTCTCCAAAGTTGCACATGCTATCACTTCTTTGCAAAAGAAGGGGATGAAGTTCGAATGGACATCGAGGTGTGAAGAAAGTTTCCAGAGGCTGAAGAGTCTTCTCACTAGTGCACCAGTATTGAAAGTTGCAGATCCAGAGAAATATTTTGTGGTATGTACCGATGCATGCAGACAAGGGCTTGGAGGAATCCTTATGCAAGACAACCACGTGATATGTTATGAGTCAAGAAAGTTGAAGGAACATGAGATGAACTATGCCACTCATGATCTAGAGCTTGCAACCATAGTACATGCTCTCAAGATGTGGAGGCATTACTTGATGGGTAGAATATTTGAGCTCAGAACAAACCATTGTGGTCTGAAGTATCTATTTGATCAGCCTACTCTGAATGCTAGGCAAGCAAGATGGCTGAAGTTTTTATGTGAGTTTGATTTTGAAATCAAGCACATAAAGGGAAAAGAAAATAAGGTAGTTGATGCACTCAACAGGAAGGTGCAGGAAATGCATGTGGCATCTCTTAGTATTTGCCAATCAGATTTGAGGCAGCAGATTGTTGATCATGTTGCTGGAGATGAATTGTATGAGCAGGTAAAAGACAAGTTGCAGCAGCAAAGTCTTGAGAAGAGGTATGAGGGATATAAATTGGAAGAAGATGGACTTCTTACTTATAAAGGTAGAATTTATATTCCAAATGTAGCAGATTTGAGGAGAGTTGTTATGGATGAAATCCATCAAGCTCCATATTCTGGTCACCCAGGATATCAGAAGACAATTGCTACAGCTAGAAAGCAGTACTTTTGGCCAGGAATGAAAAAGGATATGGCTGAGTACATTTCCAGGTGCATGAAATGTCAGTAGGTAACGGTTGAGCATCAACATCCAGTAGGTTTGTTGTAGCCTTTGCCAGTTCCGGAATGGAAATGGGAATTTATTTCATGTATTTCATTACAGGATTGCCGATGACCTGGAGACAACATGATTCCATCATGGTTGTGGTAGACAAGTTGACAAAGGCAACACATTTTATACCGGTTAAGTCTACGTATGAGACTGGCGACATTGCAAGGATCTTCATGAAGGAGATATTCAAATTGTATGGATTGCCTAAGGCAATAGTCTCTGACAAGGATGTCAAGTTCACTTCCAACTTTTGGAAGGGGTTGTTTGCAGATTTGGGTACGAAGCTAAACTTCAGCACTGCATACCATCCTTAGACAGATGGTCAGACAGAAAGAGTTAATCAGGTGCTTGAAGACATGCTTCGCATGTACGTAATGGACAAACCAACCAAGTGGGAATATTTCTTGCACTTGGTAGAGTTTGCTTATAACAATGGACATCAAGCATCCTTGGGGATGAGTCCGTATGAAGCTTTGTATGGAAGGAGGTGTAGGACACCAGTGACTTGGGATAATCCAGTGAACAGAGTTGTGCTTGGACCGGAAATGCTCAAGGAAATGAAGCAAGAGGTTGTGAAGATCAGGCAGAATCTGAAAGCAGCGCAGGACAGAAGAAAAGCTATGCAGATAAGCATAGGATGAACATGGAGTTTGGTGTTGGGGATCATGTTTACCTCAGAGTGAGGGCAAGGAAGAGTTCCTTGAATCTTGGTAGTTGTGCCAAGTTGTCACCGAGATACTGTGGGCCGTTTGAAGTGCTTGAAAGAATAGGGCCAGTTGCATATAGACTTGCATTGCCTGCTAGCACTAGAGCTCATAATGTTTTTCATGTTTCTTTGCTTAAGAGATATGTACATGATCCTAACCATGTGATAAATTGGGATGTGATTCAGGTGGAACCCGAGGGAGAGTTCCGAATCGAGCCAATGCGCATCCTCGACAGGAAGGTCACCATGCTCTGGAATTGAGCCATAGGGCAGGTAAAGGTGCAATGGGAGCACTACGGACCTGAAGAGGCCACTTGGGAGCTGGAGGATGCCATGCGATTGGCACATCCATTTTTGTTCAATTCTGCGGAACACTGAGGCGATACCAGTGTAGCATTTTGTTCAATTTTGTAAAGCACTGAGAACAGTGCTATTGAAGGGGAGGGGAATGTAATGCCCCAGTTTTGACCCCGTTGCATTAAATGTACATGATGTATATACTGTAATGATCTTGGTGTGGAGCTAAAGGCCAAGGCCCCGCCATTGATCGGTTATGCTATGTTTTGGGATTTAAACTTGTCACCGATGGTATATCAGGGCATGCGGCATATATTATGTTTGTCATCATGTAAATATGCATCTATAATAAATTAAATGAACCCGAACAGCTACAATCGCGGCAGCTAAAATGAGAAAGGGAGCATGATTTTCACAAGGATAAGGATCTGGGGGAATTTGTCAAACCTTGGCCAATGGGGTAAAAATCCATGTGTCACCTCTCTTTGTTTACCCAACCACCTCCATTGAATAATGGCTGCTGGTGGTTGAGGCAGTTAATTGTTTTGGGAATGGGGTGGCAGGACTGTCAGTCCTCACCCACACGCACACTCCACCCATTGTCGACTTCACTATGGCAAGGAAAAACCACCACCATCACTCACGCAGGATACCACTCTCTCCACGAGTGCACTGAACACCCACGCACTGCAATTTCGCGTCCTCCCTATAGTTATTCACCTTCACGCACTTCCAATTGTCTGCTCATTGTTTTCACGCACAGGAATTTTCCTGGCTTTTACCCACGCAGTTTTCCTCTACTGATTGGCGGATGGTGTGGCTGTGTGTTTTTCCCCACGGGCTGAGTTGTGGGTTCTGCGTTGTTGCTCATGCTCACGCACAGGCTGGGAGGCTGTAATTTCTTCCCCAGCGTGGTCTGTGTAAGTCTTCCGATGGATTCATTGTCGGGACATGCTGTTGTTTCCCCACGTTGTTGGTAATGTATGCTCTGATACGTTTTTGGGACTGCTGATTTCCCCATGCCGTGAGCTGTGTTTGTTGTTACGTTTTGGGGGTGCTGTAGACTGTTGGAGTTGTTTTTCCCTGTCAAGCTGTAACAGCTGAATGATTGCATGAGGGCAATGGATGGTCTTCGGACTGTGTTGGGAGCAGGGATGGGGGCTTAGTTTTGCTTGATAAACCTGGTGGCTGGAAACCACACAGACAGAGCTAGAGAGCTGGATTTCTTCTCCACAACCCCTGAATAGCACTGGAAGGGAATGCAGGACCTGAGGGACTGTGTAGCAGAGAAGGGACTGATTCCTTGTGTTGGGTGTGTGTGGGTGTCTTAGAAGCCAGGCTAGTTCTGGTGTAGGTGTTCTTGGCTCTGTAATGAGCTCACCAGCTTAGCATTTAGCCTTTCCCAACTCCTGGATGGCCTGATAAACCCAACTGTGCTGGCTTGGCTGTGTTTTATGTATCCTTGGCTATGTGTAAGCCTGCTAGTTCCCTTATTCCCTAGAGAATCATGCCCAGCTCGGGGGTGGCAGCACTGCTGAGAGATTAAGGAGCACGCTGGCCTATGGTTGGGTGGAACGTTGTAGCGACATAGCTGGTTGCGGATCGAGTTCATCATAAGATAAGTGATCTTGTGCATTTTACTTCTGCAACTATCTTTTTTGTTAATGATATGATGAACATGTTAAATGCATGCATGTATGAATGTTGTTGGTTTCCGCTGTGTATGATGATTAATTGCATATGTGCATGTTTTACTTCAATGTATTTCCGTTCAGCATTTTGTTTCAGCAATTTTGTGCATGCTTATGTTCATGGGGCGCTTAGCCCGTGTGTTTGAAGCTTGTAGTCGCGTCCTCTTTGCTGGTCGGAGGCATGGGGACGTGACATTGGGTTTCCTATAATTCTTCGAATTTTTGGAAGGAAAAGAGATTGGAGGTGGTTCTCTTCAGCGCTTTTGAAGAACCCCGGCTGTTTTTTTGAATGAAATACTCATGGATTTTGACTTTGGAACGATCTTTTGATCCTTCTTCCTGGTGTTTTAGTTTGTGATGAGCCTACATTGGTTGATCGATTGATTCAATTGATCGTTTATTTCAAATTTGAGTCATAGCTCCCGACACAAGCACTTCCTTTGATAGGCTGTCACATCCCCGGTTTTGACCCCGTTTGCATGATGTATATATTGTAATTAATCGTGGTGAGGAGCTCAAGGCAAAAGCCCCACCATCGATTTGGCTGTGTATGTTTCGGCAATGGGGATAATTGCCGATGGTATGTTGTACTATCCGACACATTTTAATTTGGCATCATGTAAACCCGCACATCAATTAAAATAAACCACAACCAGCTACGACAGTGCAACGTTGAATGAAAAGGGCATGGTTCCGAAGGATAAGGGGTGGGGGATGTCAAACCTTGGTTATGGGGAAAAAAACCCATGTTTTATTACCTTGTTGATTTGCCACCTTTTTGTCTCACCCAACCTTGTCAACCTCTTTAATGCTTCAGAGCTGGTGGTTGAGGAGATATGGCTGAGTGGTTGAGGACAGTTATTGCCTTTGGGAGTGGGGTGGCAGGGCTGTCAACTCCATACCCACATCCACACTCCACCCACGTCTGCCCATTCTTCTCCCTCACGCACTCTTCCCTGGTCAGTTTTACTCACTCACCACGATTTTGGGTCTGTTGGTTCCTCACGCACAGGTTTTGGACGAATTTGGTCTCACGTGGGCATTTTGTTCCTCTCCACGAGTGGCTGAGCGCCCGCTGACTGCAAATTCGCGTCCTCTCCATTGCTGTGCATTCTCACGAAGAGGGATTGCTTCCCGTTTTTGTCTTCTCCACGTTTTTGGTTGGCCGTAGTGCCCAATTCGTAGTGAGCCATTTTTCTACTGTGGTCTGTTCATCCTCACGCAGGGGTCTGTTCATCCTCACGCAGAGAAATCGGGTATGTATTTCCCGTGCATTTTGTTGTTGGGTGTAAGTTCTTCCTCACGCATAGGGTGTTTGGGTCGTTTTCCCATGTTGTGAGAGCCGTTCTCACTGTCATGTTTTGGGGCTGCTGTTTCCCCTGTGTTTTGTTGGCTGTGGTGTTCAATTTCGTTTTGAGCCACTGTGGGTTTCCAATTCGTGGGCTGAGTTTCTGTGTTTTGGGACTGTGCATAGTTTCCATTGTTTTACTTTGAAATTGGGCTATTGTTGTTGTTTCCCTGGTCTGGGATGTTGTGGTTGAGTTGTTTTGGCCACGTTAGGGCCAAAACCAACTCTGGGTTGTCCATTGGACTTGAGCTGTGCTCCTCCATTGTTTAGGGCTGTCCCCTGTTGTTTATGACTTCTTCACAGAGCTGTGAAGGGATTGTTTGGCTGCTGGTATGCAGTGGTTGAACCTTGGACTTTGCTGGCTTGGCTTGTCTGTGGAAAGCCTGTGAAACCCAGCAGTGTTGGTTTGGCTATTATGTGTCTCCTTGGCTATGTGTAAGCCTGCAATTGACCCTTAGTCCAGAGGAATCATGCCCAGCTCGGGGGTGGCAATGTTGCTGAGAGATAGATGAGCAAGCTGGCCTATGGTTGGGTGGAACATTGCAGCGACGTAGCTGGTTGCGGGTGAATTCTTCATCAAGAGATAAGTGCTGTTGGTTATTCCATCTCTGCAAATTTTATATTGATGTTAAATGAATTATAATGAACATGGAGATTGCTGGAATGTGTGTGTTTGCTTCCGCTGTATGAATGAAGATAAATGCATCTGTGTATGCTTAATTCCAGCATTGATTCCATTTGATTTCTGTCTATGTTCATTGGGCATTTTGCCCGGCTGTGTTGTTGTGTTGGTCGCGTCCTCTTCACCGGTTGAGGGACGGGGACGTGACATAGGCTTTCAGCTCTTATTGTGTACTCTCTATAGACCAGAGGATTCAACTCTTTTGCGATATAGTTGAGAATGATGTCTCCTTTATTTTGAAGAGTACACTTACAACCATTTATGAGGCTCTGTATATATTTTTTTAGCTGAAGTTGTTTTTACTTTGGCTGGATACCTGATTCTAGATGCTCATGATGTAGAGCACTCTATGCTTATTAGCTGATTATAATACCTAATATCACTGTTTTGTGTATGATTACCTTTAATTCAATAAATATAAAAGAACTGCTCATTTTCTTCTTGAAAAAACCTGTTACACTTGTATTATGCAACCTCATCAACTTATCAACAGCCCTTAAAGACCTAGCAGTTCTCGTTGGCCGACGCTCCGCTACATTTCTCCAAAACTCCAGTAATCTTGTGTGACGCAGCCTCAGGTTCCATTATTGTATTGTATTGATTACATGCTATAAAACCGACAGGCTTGTATTGTATTGATGGTGAGAGCTATCCACCCCTCTGCAGACTCTTACTCTTAATTTGTATTGATTGCATTCTGCAGACTCTTACTCTTAATTTGTATTGATTGCATTCTGTAAAATCGACAGACTTGTATTGATTGCATGCTGTAAAAGCAAAGAAACCTGCACAATTGAAAAACAATCATAAATGATGAATTCGCTGGCCAGACAAATACAAGCAATTAATTTCCGAGCCGAAAGTCTATTCCCCCACAGGTTCCTTTCGTTGCCGGTAATGTTCGAGCCAAAAGTAATGATGCAAAGACATTTTCCGTTGCCGGAATTTAAACCCGGGTCGCCTGGGTGAAAACCTGGTATCCTAACCAGACTAGACGACAACGGATACGAGATTTAAATAAACAATGTATATTGTATTACAGCGCTATGCGATGCGATTAGATACATATTAATATGATAGTGTTTTACTTATATTTTTAAGTGTATTTCTCCTACGTCAAATTTGGATCATTTATTTATTTTTCAGAGTTAGAAAAACTACAACGATTTAGGTTAGCTTGGTTTTGGTACAATCTTAAGACCTTGAAATCTAGCAATATCTGTCTGTTTAGACCAAACTTATTTACTTAAAATAACTTGCTAGTTATGCATAAAAATGGTAGAGATTCACTTTAACTAAATGCAATAGCATTTTGAGTTATTAATATGTTCTTTTACATTTGAGGAAGATAAACTCTCAACCAATTAAAACAATTGAGGAAGATAAACTCTCAACCAATTAAAAATTGTTTTAGGCTATACTTTCAAACTAAAAAGTGATTTCAACATCATAAATTATTCTATATTCTTATATAATCATCAATGAAGCTCGAGAAGAAAGGCCATGTGGGAATCGTATATCTAATTAGAATATGCAATCTTTTGCTTAAAATGTTTTAGATAGTGAAAAGTAAATGGTTGAGAATCTGGATGACTATACTCTTCGTGGAATTTCCAAATAACTTATGACCAAAAAACAATTAAAGAACTATTCTAGCTATTTCTAGTAACTAAAATTGCTTGCACTATATAGGGGAGGTAGGTGCGGGGCTAAGAGGGGTCATGTTGGCCGAAAAAATCCTCTTCCCAAGGTAACTTAGGTCGTCGGAATTCGATCCATCCATCTCACACGACGTCTTTCGTTGCCACGATTCGAATACAAGTCTTCCCTAATTCCTACAAAATCATTGCATTCATATCTAACAAACTACCCATCTTGAAACGAATGAAATTTATGTTGCTTATTGCACCGAAGAGGTGCATTCTACAGCCCAGTAGGGGAGAGATGTGTAACTCCTTCCATTATAAAAAAATTATTAAAAGTAACTTGTCGGCTTAAATTAAATTGATTTAAAATTGAGTATATATAAAACAACATAAATTAGATAAACTAAAAAAATAAAAAATAGATTACACATTTCCACTCTAAAAAATGGTTTGCCTTCTGGATGCTTGGTAAATCCCCGTTTAAATGAATCTATGATGATTATGTTTAAGTCAAAAACATATATGATTTTTCTATTATTACATAAAAGCCTCTCGGCTGCCAAAATGCATAAAAAATTACTATAAAAATAAAATTTGTTAGACATAATTTTACTATTTCCTTCTTTCAACATCAACTTGGTTAATGTTGCATTTGGGTAATGATAATCAAATTTAAAAAAAATATGCAAAATTTCAACATGTTCCCAAAATCATGGTTTCCTACCAAACAATTCAATTTCTTTTTCTTGAAATTTTTTAAATCAGAATTGTTTACATATTATATGATTTGGAGTTTTTCGGATTAAAAAACAAATCTCTTTTGGACGTTTAAGTTACTCTTTTATCCAAGAAGAAGAGGTCGGTCGTGGCAGCATCGTCTTCGACATCCACATTCTATACCTTTTAAAAAACAAATGTTGAATGCAGTGTGGTGTAATGTATTTCTGCATGCTCTCACCTACTGGTTAGCTGCTCAAAAATGAAATGAATTTGTTTGTGCCAAAACGTTCCTTCCCGCAAAAATATTAAGAGATGAAAAGATTGTGTTAATGGCATTTGAAACCGGATCACCGAAGTGGAATGCAGGTATCCTAACCGGACTAGACCACAAATAATATAATATTTATCTCTACATGTTAAATTCTACACAATCAAATTTGTTATATATATAGTGTTTTAACTGCATCTTTTGTGTATATTTTCATTTTACATTAACTATATTAAACTTGGATCTTTTCAAAAAATATTCAAAGCTAGGTAAAAATTACAATACTTCAAGTTACCAATTTAATATTTGTTATAATTTCAAAATCTAAGTTTGCAACAACACAATTGTGTAAACAAAACTTAGTTATTTAAAATAACTTGTTGGTGGTCCAAAGTAGAGCAGAGTTCTAAACCAAACAAATGTTTTTGTGTTGAATCGTTGCCTTGTTTCCTTACATTTAAGGAAGTCGAGTGCTTAGTCAGCCAAATGTATCTACGTGTTGAATCATTGCCTTGTTTCCTTACATTCAAGGAAGTTGAGTGCTTAGCCAATTAGGTGTTGCTTTAGGTCATACTCTAGGACTAAAGAGTAGTTTTACATAAATAATATCTACAAAATACCCAGTATCCCTACACAGTCATCAATACAAAAAAGTAATAGCATTGAAGTATCCCTATGCTTTCTACATAGTCAAAACATGTGAGAATGAATGATTACCTAGTGAGCATTGTATCCCTACATATTTACAATGCTCATTTATCCCAACCTAAACGTCAATACTATGCTACCTTTAAACTCTATTACAAAACAAAAAAATATGCGTAACAAAAGAAAATATCCATAATCTTAAGCTCACACAAATAACTAAATAAAATATCTCCATACACTCTTGATAGAGTGTATAGGAAGGCCACTTAAGGCTACAAAAAAAACTAAAATATGTAACTAACCACATAAAACCTTAGCTGCCATTCCAGGTAGGAATACAATGCTTAATTTAGCAAAGCTTAGGATCCTCAGGCCTGGATGAACTCAGTGTGAACGAAGTTGTAGGAGAGAGAAGCAATTCAGTTAAACCGATCAAACATTCATGGTGAAAATTGAACAACTAGAAGACAAAATTTGGTTAGCATAACATTACATGAATTATCATTAACCTCTTTGTAATATTTTGTAATACAATGGTAATACAATAGGAAAATTCAAATTCCTTAGGTAGGATTCAAATTCACCAACTTGGACTGACTCCATTGCTAACTTAATGTGGGAAAATCACCACTAGAGACTCACTGATGCAACTCTGGACAACTGAACTAGTTCACACCCAGTTTACTGATCAAGGTAGGTGAGAAAATGCACCCAACCTCCCTTAAATCATTAAAAGTGGCGCTAGACTAATAGAAGATGAACTAACTGATGGGAATCAAAGCATAACTAAACATAACATAACATCTACAAGGGTCAACTACTGGTGACTGTTGGTGGCACTTAGTGTGGGTTCCTAAATTATAGGGGTTGGTATCTGATCTCCTAAACTCACGCAGGATGGCGCATCAAGTGTTAGGTGGGCCCTATATGAGTCCCCAATGGAAAATACAATTAGACTATGGTGGTCAAGGGAGGATTAATTAATCAATCCTAACATATCAATGATAGCTTGGGACATATACTAAAGGCCAAGATAGCTCATAACTTTGGCCACCATTAGACATAATATCATCATCACGAGTCACCAACGAACCCCAAGAACAAATCAACTTTCCCAAGCCAAAGTGGATAACATTGCTCCATGAGTAATCTCGCAATTGAGCGCCATTGGCATACCATGAAGCAACATTCGTCTAAAGACATAAACCCTCATCATAAAACTCACAGGTTGCAATTGATAGCCAGAAATCAAGTTTCAACCACAAGTTCTCTATGGCTATGTTATCGATTGTGGCCATCATAAAAACTAGGCCAACTAAAAACCTCAATGCCTAAATATCATCGTGCCCTCAACTATATGCAATGCCAACATGAGCATGGAGTAACACAAAACATAGAATGAGCCACAAAGGGTTTTCATCGTCATACAAATCCACCCATGAAACCCTAACAATCTGTCAAGAATAAACATCGTAGGGGTGGCAAAGAAGATCAACAAAAACCATTATCCATCCAAGGAAACCATGCCATCCAACCAAACTACATAGAGATAGGAACCACGATGGGAACCACCACTGGAAACCTACACCACCCCACATGAACGTGTTGCTATATCCTTTATAGTTGCCTTAACTCCACACTAAACCGCCACCCATGAACCTCCTCACCATGTATAGTCACTACCCACATTATTTTATGTTTGGGAGATGAAACCATACCGTTTCTAAGCACAAGGAGGGAGGCAAGAGGATCCTCTTCTTCCTAAAATTGCATATTGATTTCCACTAGATGTTGACCTAAACTTAAGAAAACCAGCCATGATGTTGCATCCACCACACTATAACTAACTTTACCTAATTTACTTCACTTTGACATAATGTTACATTGAGCATATATACTACCCCTTTATCAAGTCATTTTGTTCCCTAGCAATGTGTCCAACTCAATGGTGAAGCTTTATTTCATTAATACACCGATCCATCTAGATAGCTCCAAATGTGCAAGGGAAACATTTTGTAGCTCCTTGTTCATTGTTTAAGTAGAGTCTCTGAGGAATTAAGTATTGGTATCAAATGGAATATATTTATCTAAATCTATTGAACTTAGACAACATTTTGCACAAATTAGTCAATTGTTTAGTAAATTAATCTTGTAGAAAAGGACTATATTCAGACTACAAAAATAATAAGATCAACCAAAAAATTTAGGTATGAGAAAAGTTCCGCCATGATCCAAGTTTTTTTTATGTATGGTGAAAAGATGACTCTACGAATTTTGTTCAAATTCTAAATTGAATTAGATTGTCAAACATCCAAACAAAATTCTAAATTGATATGAACTTTGATTTATTGTATCAATGTAATGATTAAAAATCGCTCCTACTGGAATAACCTACGTAAATAACACATATACTCCATGAATGGACAAAATAATATATAATTGATGATATAAAAGATTATGCTTTTACAATTACAATGGTAGGGATTATATAAGCCAATTCATGCCTTTTCAAACATGAATACACGCCACTTGAATTTTCCTAATTAATTAATTATTTAATTCTATTTATTATTTATTAATTATTAATATTGATATTGATATTTAATGTTATTATTTTATATATATATATAGCCTTCCTCTTAAGGAAAAATTTATCCTCAAAGTTGGTTGAAGACACAAAGTATGTTTGATTTCTTGTTTGTAAGGTCATCTCGTGATCTTTTATGTTAGTATCTATGACTCTTGACAAAATGAAATGATATGAGCTACAAATCCCAATAAAAAATGTTGCATCGTTTGTGAAGTAGTCCATGTTGATGTAATTGTAACTTCAGAATGTATTCACTTGTATTTCTTATGTATTGCACCTCGATGTTTATTCTGGGATGTGTCTGTAATGTACTTGAGTCATTTCATGCCTCGATGTTCCTATCGAGAGTTTCTATAATGTAAACAAGTCATGTCAATTCAATGTGGATAACCCTCCTATTGGTTAAGGGTTAAAGTCCGTGCAGTTCTAGGACACTAGGGTTATTATACTCTCCTAGAGAAGTTGGCCCTAGTAGGTTATTGTCAAGTCGGGAATTAGTATAAATAGAGAGTGAGTCTCTCTATTTATCACACACTCACTCACACTAAGTTGTAGCGCATAGCTGAGGAAGAAGAAGACACTAGCGCTAGGAAGAAAGAGGCTACTACTGTCGGGAGATGATATTACTGTTTTGGGTTTTACTTTTGGTGTTGATTCTATCTTTGAGGAAGTTGCAGGGTTTTCTCCATTTATGGTTTCCCTGAGGAAAAACATTGTGTTCATTGTCTCTTGTGTTTGATTGATGTGCTTGTTATTCTCTCAGTTAAAGATCCTAATATAATGCTAGATTAATGTTAAAAATCTAACATGGTATCAGAGCTAACCTGAGAATAAGACACTGTGCAGCTACGGGAACTGGGGATTCCTACTTTGTGGATCTCTCTCCACAAATTTTTAGCAAAATAAAGTTGGATTAACTCTCCTCCATAGGGCGCATCTTTCTGTCGAAGCAGAATCCAATTCTGATTTTTTTCAGTTTTGGACCCGACACTGTTGCCGAAAATTAGGGCTTTCTACAGAAGTGTAATTTTTCAGTGAGCCCAGGCATGGATTGATCTCCTCCCAAAAATCGAAGTTTAGAGATCAAGATCAAAGCATTTGGTTGGACAAAACTCCAAAAAAGCAAAACCCTAATCTGCTCTTGAACCAACACTACAAAATTTCAGCTCCAAATCCAGATCCGACATCTTGACCTAGTAAGATCTAAATATTTTGTATTTCCATTTGAGGTTCTCAGTTAATATGTCTCATCATACCAAGCTTGATGAAAATCTTGAGGGAGATGATAACTTCCGATCCTGGAAGTATAGGATCTCCCTGGTTCTGGAAGAAAATGAGTTGGACTCCTACATCCATAAGGAGGATGAGGCTAAGGCCTTACATAAGAAGAATTTGGTTATGGAAAAGAGGATTATTGTTGATTCAATCAAGTATCACTTCATATCACAGGTGTACTCCCTCAAGACACCTAAAGCTATGTTTGATGCCCTAACCAAACTGTTTGAAGTGAAGAACATAAACCGAAAGATGACCCTAAGGAAGCAGTTGAAGAATGTAAAGATCCAGAATGAGGAGACCATTCAGTCATACTTCACAAGGGTCTCCCAGATCAAAGAACAACTTGAAGCAGTAGATGAAGAAGTGGAGAATGCAGAAATTGTGATGACAACCTTGAATGGTCTCCCTAGGTCATGGGATTCTTTCATCCAAGGAATCTGTGCTAGGAAGAAGCTAATCAAGTTCAGTAGACTGTGGGAAGAATGTTCACAAGAAGAAGCTTGAATAGAAGCTCGAGAAGAAAAGATGGGAAGCGAAGATCAAGCTCTCATAGTACACTCCAAGAAAGGAAGAAGGGAAAATCATCATCACCAAGGTAAGCATTCTCATCAGAAAAATAATTTTGTAAGAAAGGATCCATCCAAACTCAAATGCTATACATGTGATGAAAGAGGACACTTTGCTAGAAGTTGTCCCATGAATAAGAATGGATCCAAGAAGAAGAATAACTCCAAAAGAAGACATCATGCTCACATTGATGAGGATGATGATCCTCCCAGGAAGAAAGTAAAATAAGAAAGTGAAGACTCTTCAAGTGATGAAGACTATGTTATGATCTCTGCTCTCACGGGAACAGTCACTCATGGAAGTAAAGATTGGCTTATTGACAGTGGGGCTTCCAAACACATGAAAGGATTCAAGGAATCTTTTGAGAAACTATCTGAACATAATTCACCTCATAAGGTGAAACTTGGGGATGACTACCAATATCCCATAAAAGGTAGTGGTGAATCCTCCTACAAGTTAGACTTTGGAAAGTCTATGAAAATGAAGGATGTCTTGTTTGTACCAGGACTAAAGAAGAATATTCTCTCCATATCGGCATTGGATGCAAAGGGCATGAGGGTTACATTTGTAGATGGCCAAGTCCTCATGTGGCCAAGAGGAAAGACTATTGATGATGCAATAGTAATTGGAGAACAAGAAGGAGGATTATACAAATTGAAGGGCCATCCAGAACAAGCTTTGGTCCATGACATAGTAGAGCCAAATGAACTCTGGCATAGAAGGCTTGCACATGTGCACTATAGAGCACTACCACTTGCAAGCAAAGTTGTTGAAGGTGTTTGTGCCAGAAATTGTTCCTAAGGCTAGGGGAACAAGCCAACACAATCTCAAGAGTAAAACTCAATTCAAACTAAGGTTTAGGGTTTTGTTTTATGTGTTTTGGGTTGTAAACTTCAAGAACATGCAGGGAATACATTCAGAGTAAAAGCAACAACTAAATCATAGACATAAACTGATAAAGATGCCCAAACATATCACAAAAATCCAACAAAGAT
>LPNX010738021.1:17600-85208 GCA_001517045.1 Pseudotsuga menziesii
CGGTCTGGTAAAACCCAGATGTGGAAAAACACAGTGGGTCTTACTCTTCATCAATAGATTCTATTACTGATAAACTAAAAACATCTACATCACTAAACCAGTAAAATATTTATATCATAACATTCAACCATTCATAGTTACTAAAAACATAGATAGTTAAGTGACAAAACCTGTTGAACTTGGACAAACAATAGCAATGGGAGGCCGTTCCTCCCTACCAATTCCTGGAGAGCGCTCAAACAGCGACTCCTCGGGACCCCCGAGCTTGCTCTGGTCTCCCTGGCTGGAACTAGGTGTAGCAATAGTCAGATACCAATATTCAAACTCAGTATAAATCCAGAACTTATCAGTAAGTTCTCCCAGCTAACAAGCTATAATAAACCACGTTACTGCAGCAATCCTCTCAGAACAACTTCCTTACTGTTTTCCCTTTTTCCCCAAATGAATTTCTTGAATAGCATTCCACCTGAATGTTTCTTCTCTGGAAAATATCTGAGCAGCCTCAGTTCTATTCATTGGGTACTTTTAAAAGATTGCCTAGGTATTTTTTGGGTTAGTTGTCATTTAATGAGCCACCTGCTCTGATCCCACTTTCTTGGGGGATCATGAACCCAAATATAGGGAAGTTGCCACCTGCAACTTAGGAAGTGTTTGAGGATGCTGCCACTTGTCTTTTTCCCTCCACCTAGTTCCATCCACCAGTTTGACCAGTAATCTATTTTTAACAGCTCTCCCATGCTGTTGTCTCCACAATTTATTTATTAATAATAAAATATTCTGAATTACATTCCATTTCTATTGACTCTGCTGAGTCATCAGTTCCTACTTAGCATTAAATTTAACATAATGTCTCAGGAATATAATTAAACAATTAACATTATTTTACAAAATTGGGGTATGTGACATACACACCCCCTTAAAATGAAACAACGTCATCGATGTTACTTATTCTTCCTCCTCTGCAACCTCCTGGAACATATTCGGGTATGCTTCCTGCATCTTACTTTCCAGTTCCCAGGTAGCTTCCTCAGGACTAAGGTGCTTCCATTGCACCTTCAACTGTCCAATTGTGCGGTTCCGCAGAGTAATTTCCCTCCTCCCGAGGATACAATCCGGTTCCACCAGAACTTCTCCTGCTGGTTCCACCTGTACAACATTCCAATAAATCACATGAGTAGCATCATGAACATACTTTTTCAGAACAGAAATATGAAAAACATTATGCACTTTCAAGTTAGGTGGTAACGCTAGCTAATATGCAACTTGACCAATTTTGGGTAAAATTTCAAGCGGACCACAGTAACGTGGTGCTAGTTTTGCACAACTCCCCAGTCTTAGGGAGCTTTTCTTTGGTCTTACCTTTATAAACACGTGCTCACCCACCTAGAACTCTTTGTGAGTTCTTTTCAAATATGCTTGGCTCTTTTGCTGATCCTGTGCTACCTTCAAATTTTCCTACACTTGTTTCACAATCTGTTCCATTTCCTTCAATAATTCAGGTCCTAACACCAATCTATCTACTGGATTATTCCAGGAGATAGGAGTGTTGCATTTACGCCCATACAAAATTTCAAATGGACTAAACTTAGCTGATGAGTGGTAGTTATTATTATATGCAAACTCTGCTAAATGCAAGTAGTCCTCCCACTTACCTGGCTGATCTTTAACATACATTATTAACAGATCTTTCAGCACTTGATTCACTCTTTCAGTCTGTCCGTCTGTCTGAGGATGGAAAGAGGTGCTGAAATTCAGTGTTTTGTTTAATCCCTTAAACAAGGACCTCCAAAAATTCCCTGTGAATTTAGGATCCCTGTCTGAAATAATAACCTTAGGTACTCCATGTAACCTACAAATATGCTTTAAAAATATATCAGCTATATTGGCAGCCTTGTAGGTAGTCTTGATATGAATGAAATGTGCTGCTTTACTTAACTTGTCAACCACCACCATAATTGAATCATTTTGATTCTGATTTCAGGGCAATCCAGTAATAAAATCCAAGTTGATTACTTCCCATTTCCAACTAGGAATAGGCAAAGGTTGCAGTAAACCAGCTGGATGTTGGTGTTCATTTTTCACTTGTTGACAATCCAAACATCTAGCTATGTATTCAGCTACTTCAGATTTCATATTAGGCCAAAAATATTCTTTTCTTAACATGGTTACAGTCTTTTGGTAACCTGGATGTCTTGAGTAAGGTGTATGGCAACCACAAATGTGACCAATCTGAGGCAAAATATCCATTTAATTTGGCCGACCAATCTCTGCTCAGGACAAGACCGTAAGCGTCTGGTATATCATCCACCACAATGTTAATGACTTGGCGTACTTTATCATTGGATGCCAGATGGACTAGTACGTCTTCCATCTCACCAATTACCTTTACATCTGTCCTATCCAACTGAACAACCCTCCATGTGGATGGCTTAGGCTGCCCATTTATCTTTTTACAGACCGATATTGGCATGACATTAACTGACGCCCCTGAGTCTACCAGATAATTGTGCACATTATGATTAAAAATTTCAAACGTGAGGAGGAAAGGTGGATGTTTACTTTTAGACTTACCTCCAACGCTAGTTTCTCCAATTTCTTCTTCCTCCTGAGGTTGATTATCAGTGGGCAGCTTCTCATCCGATGCTTCAAGTGCTTTCAATCGTCTTTCTTTTTGCTGCGGCACATTACACATTTCGAATAGTGGAACATTCGCTTTTACCTTCTTTAAATCCTCCACAATGTCATAATCCATCG
This sequence comes from Pseudotsuga menziesii, assembly GCA_001517045.1. Classification (NCBI taxonomy): domain Eukaryota; kingdom Viridiplantae; phylum Streptophyta; class Pinopsida; order Pinales; family Pinaceae; genus Pseudotsuga; species Pseudotsuga menziesii. The sequence continues at coordinate 20,355 of LPNX010738021.1, forward strand.
GTTGCTCAATGGGATGAGGTTTATCAGCATTCACCTTTCCTTCCTTTGTCTCAGGCACTGTATTATTCTGCTTCGGATCTTGGCTGGAAATAATGAATTCTGGAATCTTATCAGCTAAGGATTTATTTTGAAATTTCTTTACATTTCTTTGCAGCCTTCTGATCTTTGGTAGAATGAGACTATTTTCTTTAATTGGCCCTTGGCTCCTCGTTGCCACGTTGGTTTCCATGACGTCCTTGTAGCCCTGATTCTTTTCCTCTTCAACATCAAATAACGAAACAGAATCCCACAAAACCATGGTTTCCTCTTCTTGTTCCTTTGTGGATGTAGTATTCTCTTTTCTCTCTTCATCTCCATATTTTGTTAATCTAGAATCCAACAGCTGATTCATGACCAATGTCATCGAATTTATCCATTGAGGACAATTCTTTTCAGAATGTGGCTGTTGGTGGAAAGTACAAAAATTGTCCATGCCTACCTCTATCAAATTCATGGATGCAGTATTGTGAGGAGGAGGTTGAGACTGATTGTTATCCTCTCTTTTCTTATAATATGGCTTATAAAACTTTGGTGTTTCCTTCTCTTTCTCCAAATCTATGATTTTGTTGGAAAGCTTCTGCATCATTTTTGCCATATTTTCATAATCTGGCGATTTCTCTTCCTTAGGCTTAGTAAACAATAAGGCTTTTCTTCCCGCACCTTTCTCTCCTGACTGTTCTGGATAATCTTCAAAACTTTCTCTTTCAGCTTCCACTACTTCTGCCTCTTCATAGGTTTCCGTCAAAGTAGGCTTGGCCCTACCTTTGGCAAACATGGCCAAATCAGGGCCTAAAGCTGAAGTATAATATTCAATCAGAACTTTCTCTGAAGGTTTATCTGCTTCAGAAAAATTATTGAGATAGGATGCAAACCTTTGCGTGAAACTGTGCACCTTTTCCTTTATTTCTTTCTTCAAGGCGCATAGCCCTTTCATGAGGGTTGCATGAGTTTTCTGAGTTGCATACTTACTTCTGAAAATTCTTTCGAAGGTATCCCAATTAGGGATAGAATTAGCAGGCAACCCAAAGTACCATGATGCTGCAGCTCCTTTAAGGGTATGCGGGAACAGTCTGCAGAATACATCTTCATACTCCCCGGCCCTTAATCCTTCAATTGCCAAGTAAAAACTTTGTAGGTGGTCATCTACTAGTATTTTCTCATTTGGGTCGAACTTGGGCAACATCTTGTCAAATGATTGAGGTAGGTCGTGTAATGGAGGTGTTAGGTTTAACGGTGATCTGGCTCTCCAAGTAGGTGGTGGATTTGGTGGTGGATTAGCATTTACTCCCGCCATGAGTCTAGGTGGAGAGTGAGGAGGTGAGCCAACTGGAGTATGAGCAGGAGAACTGTGAGGGGTATCTGGGCCTTCTTGATTCAAAGGTAGCACAACTTCTTGTAAGGCTGTTTCTACAATTTCTTCTCAGTCTCCAACCAGCACTGAGTCTTCTACTACAGGACGATCTTTCTTTTTGTATTCTCTTCTGGGAAATTCAGGGATGATTGGCAATCCTCCAATCTTCTTTACATATACCCTGGTGTGTCTTCTCAGATCATTAACAACTTTGTTGCCAACAGAATATAGATGTTCTCTTTCTTCCAGAATTGGATTATAAAGCCCACTGCTTTCAAAAGTGTTACCGATGGAATAATCTCGGGAAAATGGGTTTCCGCGGCCAGTCATGCACTGGCAGCCCTCCTTCTAGCGCCAAAACTGTTGAGGCCCGAAAATTCGCAGGAAACAACAGTAAGGGATTCTCCCCAGTCAATGTTCCCAACTAGCCCGTGACTGTTTGGTGTGGGGAATCCATCCGGTTTGCGGTCCAGCTACCATAGGTCAAGTACAAAACAAAGGGATTTACCGGTTACGGCCCGGTCCACCGATTTTTTGTATTTTGACTTAAGCTATGAAATGCAAGTGCCTAATTAACAATGTAGGGTGATAAAGGATGCAAGGAGCATTCACAATGTGATGCGCAGGTTCTTACCTCTCGTCTTAGACTCACTAGCATCTAAATCATATACAATAAGAAATTAAAACTATCTACCTAATCTATCCCTAGGGAGTAGGATTATCATTCATTGGTGAGTAATATATTTTGTACATGCATAATGAAAAGTTACAGATAGCTGACACTTCTTTCAAGACACATGAACAATTACATATTTTTGAACAACCAGTTAGCCAATTGTTTTATGAACACCATTCATTACTCACAGTGGAAAACATCACAAAATATACTGAAAAGCATTCAACAAGAACATAAGTTTAGGAAGTTAAACACTCTCACAGTTAGTGAAACACAGCTGAAAACAAAATAGTTCCCCTTCAACATTGTTCATGTAATCACATTGATACATTCCACATTTCGCTTTCTCCAGCAGGAAAAGTTGCAGTTTCTAATTGTAAAATGAAATAGTTCCTCTTACAAGAAAATGGTTTACAAGTTTTTCCAAGGAAAAATTCCCGTTCTAAGTTCTACTTTGAAATATTTAAACCAAAATCAGCAGACCGTTTGGGTTCCCCCCAAACGTGTGAATCTTTGGTTCTTCGGGCATTTCATATCCCTTCTTTTTCATTTTTTCTACGCAAGCTCATTATCAGCTGAGTAACTGACGGACCTTTCGGATCTATGCCCTTGTTTCTTTACATTCCGCTACGTTATCTGTATGCCCTCATGAGCCATTTAGTAACGTACAGGCCGTCCGGTTCGTGCCTATATCGTCATCATCCTTGTCTTCTACTCTGCCCGCGCCACGACAATATCAGCAACCTTGTGGATCTTCCTGCAGTTAAAAAATGTGCATCATTCACTGGGGTCACATCCTAAAATAAAACGTCAATTTAAATCAACTGAAATGGCTAATCCACAAGAAATGGCCAGGCGCACCACCTGTTCTGGGAATTTTAACAACGCCGTCCTTCCTACCTCGTCCACCTATAGGCTCGACAAACATCACCAATGACGGCAGACGGGAAAACATTGGCGGCTCAAAAACTAACGTCGGAAGGGTAGACCAATTTGTAGGCGGGAAAACCTTAAATCGGAAGTCGGACAGGTAATGACATCGGAAGCCAAATGACTTTGCCATCCGCAACGACGGAAGAGACAAGAGCTAGAGACATCCGAAATGCGGGTGGGAAAAGCTCAATCGAAAGTCAGAAGAAATTACATCGGTGTCATGTCCCCGGTTTCGACCCCGTTTGCATGATGCATATATTGTAATTAATCGTGGTGAGGAGCTCAAGGCAAAAGCCCCACCATCGATTTTGTTGTGTATGTTTCGGCAATGGGGATAATTGCCGGTGGCATCTCGTGCTATAAGGCACATTATAATTCGGCATCATGTAAACCCGCACATCAATTAAAATAAACCACAACCAGTTATGGCAGTGCAACGTTGAATGAAAAGGGCATGGTTCCAAAGGATAAGGGGTGGGGGATGTCAAACCTTGGTTATGGGGGAAAAACCCATGTTTTGTTGCCTTGTTTTTTTGCCACTTTTTTTATTTGTCACCCTTTTTGTCTCATCCAACCTTGTCAACCTCTTTAATGCTCAGCTGGTGGTTGAGGAGTTATGGCTGAGGGCATTTATTGCTGAAGTGGTGGTGGTTGTGGGAGGCTGTTAGCCTTACCCAATTGCCCACTCCACCCATGTATGCCCATTCTTCTCCCTCACGCACTCCTCCCTGGTCAGTTTTACACTCTCACCATGATTTTGGTCTGTTGGCTTCTCATGCACAGGCTCTGGGTGATTTTAGTCTCACGCAGACATTTTCTGGGGCTCCACGAGTTGCTGAAGCACCCACGCACTGTAATTCGCGTCCTTGCTGATGTTTTGTTCATCCACAGGAAAAATCAGAGTTGTTTTCTCCTCACGCAGGGCCTCTACGGCTGTGCATCCTCACGCAGAGGGATTCCCTCCCATTTTCCATCTCCACGCTTGGTATTTTGCTGGATTTATCCACGCAGTATTTCCTTGGGAGAAATGTGAATAGGGTGGCCGTATCCTTCACTCACAGGCTAATTCGTGGGTTCTGTTCACACATTGGTTGGGAAAACTGTAAATTCGTCCCTATTGCATTTTGTTTGCTGTACTGCTGTTGGGGCTGTGTAATTCGTTTTTCCCTGTTTGAGCTGTGATAGCTAATTGGTTGCTGGAGTGCAATGGTTAGCCTTCGGGCTGTGCTGGCTTGGCTTGTCTGTTGAAAGCCTGTGAAACCCAGCTGTGTTGTTTTGCTGTTTGTGTCCCCTTGGCTATGCACAAGCCTGCAATTGACCCTTATCCTGAAGGAATCATGCCCAGCTCGGGGGTGGCAGCGCTGCTGAGAGATTGATGAGCACGCTGGCCTATGGTTGGGTGGAACATTGCAGCGACGTAGCTGGTTGCGGGTGAATTCTTCATCAATAGATAAGTGCCGCTGTTTACTGCATCTCTGTAATTTATATTGGTGTTAAATGAACTGTAATGAACTTGATGAATGCTGGGTGATGGACTGAGTGTGTGTGCTTCCGCTGTATGATTAAAGATAAATGCATCTGTGTATGCTTGTAATGTTTAATTCCAGCATTTGATTTTCTGTTTATGTTCATGGGGGGGTTGTTGCCCGGTTGTATTTGATGTGCTCGTCGCGTCCTCTTCGCCGGTTGAGGGACGGGGACGTGACAATCGGAAGCCAAAAGACTTTCCCAGCCGCAACGGCGGAAAAGAAAATGCTACGGGTATGCGACGAAAAGGTCAACACGCATCGGTAGTCAGAGCTCTTCATACTTCGGATGGCTAATCGATTTGGGAGCCGCAACGACGGACAGGAAAAGGCTATCAGCCACCGATTTAACATAGTAAGACACCTAATCAATAAACATTAAGTGCTAAAAAATCTTTAAGAATCAGCAAAGGTTAAACCCGCTCTACTTCCGCAACAACGGCCTTAAAGAACAAAAGATTTGATTTATCCTCGGCTAGCAAAACAGACTCACATCCGTGACCCATCACAAAATTCAAACACGACACTTTTAAAATAGGCTGACAATCAATCTTCAAAGTCATTCGAAAATAAAGCATGCCCAAAAAGGCTCAAGGGTCCAACGATTAAAACAATTCTAAATTACGAGGAGGGGACCCAAATTTAAGAATTTTGGGGAGAACAGTTGCAGCCGCAACATACTCATGGAAACAACTAGCCAACCATGCATAAGAATTATTGAGGCAATGGTTTGGTGGATTTAACTTCTAGCAACATTGTCAAGCAGTTGGACGTTGAACATCATAGACAAGCATTATTCAAAATCCAAATTTGGAGATTAATTCAACTTGCAAGCAATGATTTTCTAATTTTTAGTGTATTTTGATATTAGGAATACTTAATTTTGTAGGTATCAAATCAAACTAAGATATGTTTTTAATTGGTTGCATTCTCATATGAGACCAACACCCTCATTTTTTGAGTTCGAGTTTCTCAAGTGCATGTATAAGGGTGGATTTGCAAGAATCCCTTAATTGTTTGAGTAAGTATTCAAATTTATTTGATCAATGGTGAGATTAAATGGCCTTGTAGAGTTACTGAACAGTCTACTATATTCCTTTGTTAACAACTTTGTGATGGTTTCCAAGACAACACTCACTCACATTCATGATTGTGTACAAGAACCAACAACAACACTTGAGTTCTTATAGCTTGAGTCACAACTCATACGAGAATAAATACATTATGAGCTTGTTCATGTTCAGAAGAATCCCCTTCACAATTTTGTTTAGAACCTTTGCATTGTTATATGGAAATGTTGTCACCCTCATGTTATGAGATAGGTATCCCCTTGTCTGCTCCAATCCCTCAAAGTTTTCCCTAGAGAAATGAAGGAAGAAATTAAGCCCTTCCAATTTTTCCTTGTGTTGAGATGGTAACGCTCCTCTCCCATTGAAAAAAAGCATTACCCAAGTCAGCACCGCTCCTGATACATGAGAAAGAAGTGGTGCCACCACTCCTTTCCTTACTACAGAAGCAGTGCCCCCTTATCACCGCTTGTTTGCTTCATTGGAGGAGCAATGCTAGTTTTCAAGGCAAAAAGAGAAGCTTTGAGAGGATTCTCGAAGCTGACCTCCATGGAGCCTCATCCCTATGGAGCTCGAGATCCTCCCTTTTAGGATCTTATCTCCACCTCACCCATGAGATCCTCAACCATACTTATCCTCCCATGCCTTTAAATACCGGCTCACCCCCCATGGGAAAATGGAGGAAGAATTGTGTTGCATACCTAAACTCTGTCAAAATCATTCTTGAATCTTTGGAGGCAAGGATCCATTGGAAGGAACTCTCAACACCAAGGCATGAAGGTTGTAGTCTCTCCAATCATTTATTAATAAAGAATGTTTTTTCTTTCCCATATTTACTATTTTATATGTATGTATTTCTTGATTCCTTGGTCACATGCATAGATCTAATTTATTATATTGTATGCTATCATGTTTTCTTTGTTGTCTTCCATCTTTTACAGATTCTTATGCAGTAAGCTTCAAGGATAGCGAGGACAACCTTTGAGGAAAGTATTATGGCATCACATTAAACTAATTAACCAGATCTAGGGAGAGTCTAGCATTCCGTTTTTGTGTTTTGTTCTAGACCTGATCCATTTATATCAAGGGAACCGGCTCTTGTCCATAGGAGGTGTGTATTTTCAGCTAACAAAAGTGGCGACTCCATTGGGGAACTACTTCGAATTCTGAATCTTTGGTAAGTTTGAAACCTCTACCTTCATTTTCAGTTTGTAGATCTACTTTTTAATTCATAGATCTGTAGATATTCTTTGAATTTGATTGATTTTCCTCTATTAGTCGTTGGATCTTCATATTTTTGGTTAACTAGGTTTTCTGGTGATTGTTTGGGTTCATTTTTCAGTCTGTAACTTCCTTTTCTGTTGCTTTTTTAATTTTCAAATCACCATCTTGGGCACCGCTCATGGGCTGTGTTATAAGTGCGGTTCTAGAGCTGTCACTACTCTTACTCTTTGTTAAAGAAGGGGTGCCACCGCCCTTTCTCTATGTCCAAGAAGCGTTGCTGGACCTGGTAACTCCCTCGTGTGGACCTGTTGTAAGCGGTGCTACCACTCTGTTTCTGTGTACAAGAAGTGGTGCTCAAGATAGTAACGCCTTGTTCAACAACTAAATAAGTAGTGCCATGTATTCTTCTTATCCCTATTTGGTATTTTATTCTTAAATGCTTGTTATTAGTATTTGGATCCATGCTTCATATAGTTACAGTTGTTTTTGAACTCTACAATTCATTTTTGAACATAAAATTCAATCAAAAATAAAAATTGAGCGTGTATGAATTCATACGTATTTTCAAGAATTGTGATTGATGTTGGTATTTAAAGCTTCCGATATTTGGCTTTGAATAGAACTTGGTTTTTTTAGATCTTTGATTTCTGTCTTATTTGATAGAACAAGAAAATATTCATTCCAGTTTTTCTTCATATGTTATACATGATTTTTGTATGTTTTTTCCCTTTTTCATAAATTGTGAAAATCCATATGGAAGTTATTGTAGGATTTTATGATTAGTTCATTCTCGCTTTAGTTGAAAAATCTAACACTTTTGTATAAAGTTGTAACAATCTTTTCTTGCTTTTCATTAGAGATTTCACTTCTTTTTCAGTTCAAAAAGAGAAGTTTTTTTTTTTGTTTCAGTTAGGAAAGGACCATATAAGCAAGTGTCTTTTATTTTTGTATGGGATTTATTCTATGTTTCAAATGAATTGAACCTCTCTCTCCCTTCCTTAAGTAGGGCATACTTTGAAAGTGAAAGTGAAAATTTTTCACTATCATACTGCATGGTTTTACTTTTATGTCCTCACCTCATGCATCCACCTACCCATTCAAGATAAAATTAAGCACTAGCTTAGGTTTAAAAATTTTAGCAATTTATCTGATAGGTTAGTGATGTGTTCGGGCGTCGTAAAATGTAGGATTTGTCGTTAATTTTTTTGCACTACAACCCAAGACTCGCGTGGTTCTTCCACGTACCATCGGTAAACCGAACAGCCTTTCACATACCCTTGAGGTATATAGAAAGGTACTTCATGTACTTGATTGTATATTAGAAGGCCACTTGTGGAAAGTTGTGCATTAGATAGCACTACTACTGATTTGAGCTCCCATGTACCTTGTGTATGTCGGGAGACACTTGTAGGAAGCCCGAGACCATCTGAGTTGACCCTTTGGTCGTCTTGGCATCACATTAGTTTTGAAGCCTTGATAATCCTATGAGGTTCCAAACCTTTGATCTGCTCCTCTCACATATTTTGCTTGCTTCTTTAGTTTGAGTAGCGCTTGTTGTCTGTACAGTTGGGATTTTTTAGAAGAGAGAGATACTTTTTTTACATAGTTGTGGCTTCGCCTTCCAGGACTACCAACCAAGAGACTTCTTTACCAATCATGTCTTTTGTGTTCCCTCCATATGGGGATGTTGGTCCTCCTCTCATGGCTATGTTAAGACTTCCTGGATTGACTATTAGATTACCTGTTTGGTTATTATCCAGTCCAGTTATCCCATGTACACCAGTTGCTTCTGATCCTAATCCTTCATCGCAAGAGCATCAACCTCATGTTGATCCCTCTCCTTCTTCACCAGATGTGTCTTCTCTCGTTTCTCCCTCTTCCCATGTTGAAATTTGTAGCACTAGTAGTCAGGTGGATACGAAGAAGAAGAAAACGAAGATTAAGAAGAAGAAAAACAAACAAAAAACCAAGTCTCAACCAATTACTCCTCTGAGTGTGGACAGTGTTGATCTGCACACCCCAAGACTGCGTAATCCCAAATTCCCTTATAGGCTTTGAAATGGTGATCACCTTCTAAAATATTGTCATGGTATAGCCCTAGTTTTAGAAGAGTGGTCTAAGGTTTCCCGACAACTGATGTCATCGGCCTCTGGTCATCATACTGATGATCCCCTCTCAACAAGTGACTCTGTGGTTAAGAGTCAAAAAATAAAATCAGAAATCCTTGCTTGATTCGTAAGGAAATTCACTTTACTTACCTTTTTCCTCGCATGGATGAAGCTTCTAAGTTGTTGGAAGATATTACTGTTTCCTGTCAATAGCTTCCAATAGGTTATTTTAAGTTGTCTCTTGAACCCCCACTGGTTGACCAAGTGGTCGATTCGGTTCTAACCTCGATTGAGCCCACTCTTCCTTTGAAGAGTGAAGTTGAAGTGGTCAATTCAGATTCATCTGTGGTTGATCCCACTCTTCTTTTGAAGAGTGAAAGTCGACTTCATCTCCCCCTGATCCCACTCTTTCATCAGAGAGTGTTAAGACTAAAGTAGTCGCTTTGACCAAATCTTTGTCTTGTTCTTCTCTTCCAGTAGAGAATGAACTTAAACCTGCTGAACTTTTTATGCTTCGTTCGAATTGTTCTCAACAAGAGGAAATTTTGTCTCTTTTGACAGAACCCTCTCCAAGTACTGAGGTTATTTCCTTTGACTAGAGTAACCTAACAGAGTCTCATCTTCATTTGAGTTTTCCTTTCCAGATAGTTGTGAATGTTATTGCTAGGTGGATACTTTGCACTATTATTGATGAAGGGGCTTCTGTTAGTATTATATCCTCAACTGCTTGGAAAGCTTTAGGTTCACCTCAGCTTGTACCAGGAATCTATCAAATATTGGCTTTTAATCGAAGACCTACTGCACCTTTAGGGATCCTTCCACATTTTCTTATTACATTAGGAGGGAAAATTGTCTATATTGATCTTATGGTGGTCCAAGGTCCTTTAGATTTCAACTACTCCTTGGATGTGATTATGTTTACTGCATGAACGCTGTAGTGTCTACACTCTTTAGAGTTATGCATTTACCCCATGATGGGAATATTGTGACCATTGATCAGCTTTCCTTTGTTACACCTGACCATCGCATTATTCCTAGTAATCAGACTGCCTTGAATGTGCCTCATGTTCTTGTGATTCCTTCCCCTTCTTCTAGTTAGCTTCTTCCCATCATAGGTAAAATGGGGGGCATGGCTCTAGTCTATGGACATCATACTGGAGTTAAGCTGCTAGATTTTATGTAATAGGGGAAACCTACCAACCTCTGGATATCATGTTGGGTAGGGGTAGGTTTATGAGCATATTTCTTTTTCTCTATGTCAAGCTCGTTAAAAAATGAATCAGATTTTTGCGAGCATAGTTCTTTTTCTGTGTCAAGCTCATTAGAAAATGAAACAAATTTGTGAGCATAGTTCTTTCTCTGTGTCAAGATCGTTAAAAAATGAAACAAATATTTGTGAGCATATTTCTCTTTCTATGCCAAGCTCGTTAAAAAATGAAACAGATGTCTTTGAGCATAGCTTACCTTTTGGTTTCAAGCTCGTTAAAAAATAAAACCACTCCTTAAGCATACTTTACCTTTTGGTTTCAAGCTTGCATAAAAATGAAACCATTCCTGAGCATATTTCATTTTCTATTTCAAGCTCGTTAAAAAATGAAGTAGGTTTCCTTAAGCATAGTTTACCTTTTGGTTTCAAGCTTGCATAAAAATGAAATCATGTTATGAGCAGAGTTCATTTTCTATTTCAAGCTCATTAAAAAATGAAGTAGGTTTCCTTAAGCATAGTTTACCTTTTGGTTTCAAGCTTGCATAAAAATGAAACCATGTTTTGAGCATAGTTCTTTCTCTATTACAAGCTCGTTAAAAAATGAAGCAGATACCCTGAGCATTCTTCCAACTGATCTTTGAGATCGTTAAAAATAGTAAGATGGTGTTGAGCTTGCTTTTCATTTTACGTGGTTTGGTTAAAACATGAAAAGTGTTTTGAGCCTAGTTTATTACTTTTTCGTGCTCTGGATTCAAACATGAAAAAGGTTAATAGAGTCTTCTTTAATATCTTTTCGGACTCTTTAATCTTGAAAAGATTGTTGAGTGAACTTGCCTTCTTCATGCTCGTAAAAGGACTTGAAGATTCATGTTCCTAGTGATAGTTTACCCCTTTTTTAGACCAGGGGGCACTAATTACGAAAAAGGTACACTCCAACCAATCTTGAATGGAAGAGTTCTCTAAGGTATTATTTTATACTTTTTCGGGCCCTAGGGACTAAATCATATGAAAAAGGACCCCTTCGGAGTCTTCTTTAGTTTGTTCAGACTCTCTAAAATTGAACTACACTGAGTTTTCTTTCATTGGACTCATTAAATTAAACATTGAAAGACCCTTTTTGGGAATGAATCCCTCCTTTCTTAGGTTCGTAAAACATATGATTTTGGACTTGTCCAAATGATGAGCTATATCGAGTGTGTGTTACCATCTTTGAACTCATAAAAATGAAAAGAGGCACTCATCAATCATGATGGGGAAATTAAGGGAAGGGAAATACATTTCATTTGCAATTAATGGCAGTTATTAGTCACCTTTGAACATGGCATTTGTCTGCATTTCATTTAGTCAATTGGGTATTCATCTTGTCTCTAAGTCGATCCACTTTCATGAGTCATGCTACTCGTTTGAGTCATGTCCATTGTCACATTGTGTTCTGCCTCGTCAAGTCAATGTTGCCAAGTCTTTGGTTGTGCCACCGATGTTCAAGGGGAAGTCATGTTGATATTTTACACCTGTAGTTAAACAACGTTTTTGAGACAATTACTTTTGAGTCAGTCTTATGGTTACATCATACTCAAAATTCCAAAACTCTATTCCTAGTTTCATGTCGTCGATGTGGGATTCATCATGGCCCTCCTTCAATGAGACTATTCTTGTCAACATCAGATCATCATCCAAGAATTAGTCTCAGAAACATTTTAGTACCTTGAGATCTGTATGAATCAATGACATATTCTATCACTCTCGACATAGGTTCACATCATTGACCTTTGATCAAAATATTCAATTGAGTTTTCGACATCAAATCATCTATTCACACTTAGGAGACTGTACTAGGGTACCTTGGGAATCATTGACATCAATAGTGATCTCCCTCGCACTTGTTAATGGTTCATATCATTGGCCGGTAATCAAGCGGTTTCTATCATGTTCGACATCAAATCATTGTAATCACATGGATAGAATCATACTTTGTGGAAGATGAGATGAAGACCTTGGGTATCTGTTAAAAGCGCTCATTGCTTTCCCCAGGTTGCAATGGAGTATATTGTATGATTCCTAGCATGGATCCACATTTGTATGTCTGTGGCTATGCTCAGATTTGCGTCTGTATGACATAGCTCTACATTGTATGTCTAGTAGCTATGTCCAAATTTGAGTCTTCTTAGCATGGATCTACGCTGTATTTTAGTAGCCATGACTTTTTTGTATCTCACATGGATCTACATTGTATTGGTCGGAGGCCATGTTGTGAGTGATTTGGGACATGTATCAAAATGTGCTGCAGAAAATTTGTGATGTTTGAGAAGTTCCGACCATTGGACCTTTGCCTCGGGACTATACCTTGTTCTTTCAAAGTATATTTCCTATCGTTTCCCTCTAGCCATTATACTTTGGGGGGGATTCTGTTATACCAAAATCTCGTTATCCTCATGTTATGAGATAGGTATCCCCTTGTCTGCTCAAACACCTCAAATTTTTCCCTAGAGAAATGAAGGAAGAAATTAACTCCTTGCAATTTTTCCTTGTGTTGAGCTAGTAACTCTCCTCTCCCATTGACAAAAAGCGTTACCCAAGTCAGTACTGCTCTTGATACATGAGCAAGAAGTGGTGCCATCGCTCCTATCCACACAAAAGATCAAAAGTACCATAACATCATCTATAGATCTATATCGGTGACTAAGGAATCCGATAATAAGCATGCAAGATTATACATAACAAGTATATGGGAAAGGAAACAACTTTGCATTGATGAATAATGAAAGAGTTTACAACTTGAACCTTAGTGTTGATGCACTCATCCCTAAAACCGATGTCTTATCCCCAATAGCTCCAACTTGCTCTTCTATGCTCACTCTTAATGGTTCAGGCTAGAATGTTAAAATGGTAGCATGACTTAGCTCTCTCCTCAACCATGGGGTATGAGCCTATCTTTATAGGCCTCAAATGGATAGAGATGGTTGAGATTTTGGTGGGTGAGGTGGGTAGGAGATCCCCAAAAATGGATCTTGAGCTCAACTGACCCAGGTGAATAGGGATAATGCTTGCCACGAAGCTTTTGATCTAGAAGGTTCATGAAGTCTCTCTTTTTCACTTTTTACCAAGGGCACCGCTCCTGCTCCTTGATGACAGAGCAGTGCTAGGGCAGAACCACTCTTCAAACACAGAGGAAAAGAGGTGCATCTTCCTGTCTTCAACACAACTTAGGTGGTGCTGAATAAGGTACCACTCCTAATCTTAAGGGTAGAAGCGGTGCTAGGTTTTTATATGTAAGTTTGACATCTGGATCAAGGTTTTCACTTCAAGATTTGGGAATGAGGGCAGACATGGATGTTTAGGATCTTAATACATGTTGATGATGAGATTTGGGTATAACATGCATAGAATGATGCCACTTCAGAAGCACATAAGTAAATAAGTGGCCCCACATAAAAATAAAAATAAAATGAGGATGACGACATGCGTACAAAGGTTATGCTTGTTCCTTCCAATCCCATCACCTGGGAAGAGATCATCAATAACAAACACATAATCAGTCTTGGATATGATAAGGAAGTGACAGATCACCTTCCTAATTTATCCAAGCCTATCCAGTTTCAAAGTGCTATATTCCTCAACTAGAGCTCATATTCATCAACATTGATTTAGAGTTTGACATGCCAACACTGTGATTGAGTTGGCCACATAAAATATCAGCATTTTGATCTTCAACCTTGCAAGCATTGTGTAAATCATACCCATTCTCCAGGCATATGCTTCATTCTAAAGAAATCTACAAGAGAAAATATTTACTATAGGTGGATCACTTCTTGGCAATTATCGTCAACAACCATACGATTTATTAGTCATACCAAGAGAGTTCATTCATGAGTATTGACAAATATTGCAGTTGAGAGATCTTGTTCTCCTCACATTGTTCCTTATAGGGGGGTGTTAGTACCATATCTTTCCCCATCAAAATTTCTATACATTTTCGCCGCCGAAATATTCATGAGTATTTTGACCAAAGAAATTCCCTTGGATTTTTCACCTTTTTCACTATCCTACGTCAAATTTTCCAAATTTGTTTTAAAATTGTGTAATATTTTTACCAAGTTCCTTCTTGTTGCATCAGTTTGATCAAATCTCTGTCCTATGGATTTATACTTTTTTAATAATTATCATTATTTTATGAATATATATTCTATCTTTTTATGAAATAACCATTTTTATTTAAAAAATGTAAAACCATTATTTTTTTACCCATCTCTTGCATAAACCCTTTACTCATATGTAGTAGCTTTAATTCTAAACTTCACTTTATCCAAAGTCAAAATTCAAAACTAAAAAGGGAAAATTATTATTATAAATCCACTCTTGTCTTTCATGATTATGTGGATTTTCAAAGGGGATAAAGTATTGTGTTATTCTCTCATGTAAGTTGCCATAGTCTCCTCCAATTTCCATTTTCACGTCAAATACCATCTAGGCGTTGAAACCTTTCAACCAAGAGCCCACAAATTGTTGCACACTATGCATACTTCTCATTTTCCGATAGTATGCAACATAAAGTATTTCTATTACATGTGGAAATATATACAACACTTGTAAAGTGTCACTTAAAGCTTTAAGCAAGATGGCATCAAATATTTAATATCAGTAGTCAGGATCTTGACCGAATTTGCTCCATATTTGAAAGGATAAAAAACTTAGCTATTGCAGGCAGAAAACACATATGGCAGAGATAAGATGGCAACATATTTGAGATTAGAAGGATTTGGATTAACTTGAACTTCTCTAAATCAACAAGCTCATTTCCAAATGTCTAGATAGTGGATTACTCGCAAAATCAGTTAACAATTCCTGAGTTTGATTATTTTAAAAGCAATAAATTGGCAGTCAAAGAATTTGTTCCAGATTTAGGGGCAGAGAATTAGAAATCATATCTAAATAAATTGGTTAGGTGGCAGAGCATCTTGAGACAGAGCACCAGGAAATCAAGGATTCCGAGCTAAAAAATAGAATCTAAGGATTTTTGTAACAGATTCATTGACTTAGAATCTGGCAATTCATTGTAGTTGATTTGCTATCACTAGATATGAAATGAGTTCCTTTTAAAGTGGATCTACAAACCCTGTTAAAGGGATTCACATATATATAAAGGGATGAATGTAATTAGAGAGAAGGAGGAGGTTCCAACCGAGGGGCTGTGAGTGATTGTGAGGGTCGAGTTTACCAATCTGAAACTTCTTTCAAAGCTCTGTGGGTATATTTTGGGATTGATGGAGGATGATAAATCTTAAGTGCGCCACTATGGTTTTCTATCATACAAATACTATTCAATGTTTTTGATACTTCTGTCATGATTCTTATGAAAGTCAGTGTTTCTGACGCTAGTTTCTCTTTACAGATATGTGTGTTTGTATTCCCTTTTACACAGAATGTTTTTATGTTATTAAGGCATTAAATATTCAGATATGTGATAAACTATTTGTGATTATATACCTGGTTCATGGATGGATCATATTGTTTGTATTTATGTTCTTCTACATCATCTTTATTTACTGTCCTTTTCTATATACCTATCAGTACCTGTTGAGGCCAGGAAAATCGCAGGCAACAATAGCAAGGGATTATCCCCAGTAAACGTTCCCAACTAGCCCATTACTGTTTTGTATGGGGAATCCGTCCGGTTTATGGTCCGGCTATCGCAGGTCAAAGTAACTAAAAATAAAAGGTTTTATCGGTCACGGCCCGGTGCACAGTGTATATTGTTAGTTTTTTTAATTCAAGTATGAGATGTAAGTGCCTATGTAAGAATGCAAATTGATAGAGAATATGAGGAGTGTCACAATGTGATGCGTAGGTTCTTACCTCTCATATTAACTCTCTCGCATCTAAATCACACATAGCAAGAAATTAAAACTAACTATCTAACCTATCCCTAGGGAGCAAGATTATCATCATCAATGAGTAATGTATTTATGCACATGCATAAAGAAAAATCACAGATAGATGTTACTTATTTCAAAATACATGAATAGTAATAGATAGATGAACAACAAGATAGCTAATTGTTTATGAACAACATTCATTACTCATAGTGGAAATTTCATAGAATAAACTAGAGAGCATTCATACAAGAACATAGGTTCAAAAAGTTAGAACGATCTCACAGTTCATGGACACAAAGCTGAAAATGAAATAGTTCACATTCAACACATCCAGGGCACATCATTTGAAAAGTTCCACCAAGCTTTCTCCAACAGGAAAATTGTAATTCTTATTGCAAAAGGAAATAGTTCTTCTTACAACAGGTTCTCACAAATCTCAAAGAAAAAAGTCCCCTCTTTCCCTCTAATTCTCCTATACTTATACTATAAGCAAAACTCTTGGGCTACCCCTCAGTAACCTTTGGGCTCCCCCAGCCGTTTAATCTCACACCTTTGTCCTTTTGTGAGTGCTCATGATTCATACAAACATTACATTTCAGATTTACGATTTAAGAGCACTTTTATGAAAATGGACCAGCTCGGTAACTAACGAACTTTTCCAAGCCTGAGCCTCTGCTTCTATTTATTATGCTCAGTAATCCATTGGTCCCTTGCTAGACCCTGTTGAGCTTAGACCTGAATTTCTTCTTCTCTATCCTCATCTCTGCTTTTGCATTTTGTTTCTCTTTTGTCTTCTAGACATGTCTTCTCTACAGCAGCAATAACCTTTTAATGAATAACTAGTCCTTAAATCACTTAGCGTTTAACAAAGTAACACAAATTCTATCAATATATGCATTCTGTGAAATGAACTATAAACAAATATAAAGTATGAAAAGATAAGGCAAAGAGAATCCTGCAAGCTGGGCCTGAAAATACTCTAAATCCACCATCCAAACTAAAAACACAAGTCCAAAAAATAGACTTTTATCTCAGTCCAGGATGCATGTGGACCAATTCGACATCCTCCGATGAAAACATGAAGAATGACAAAGTAACCACCATTTCTCAAAACACCAAACCCCCAAACTGCGTTCTACATCTCAGAAACCTTGACTCGACCAACGTCCATTGGAAACTTCGCCATCCCATAAAATAGAGTGACAACACAACAAACGGCAAGAAAACCCTACCAACAGTCGGAAGCAAAAACACTAAGCATCGGAGGATTAGTTCAATGAGGAGCCGCAACGGCGGGTGATGGACAAACTCCGGTCTCCGCAATGTCGGCGAGAAAGAACATTAAGTGTCACCATAGTCAAGCATCGAATAGCGAAGCCACTAACTATTAAGGTATCGACAGATGAACCAACTACAATGCCAGAGCGATAGTGTACTGCGCAGGCGCAATGACGGGAGCCATACAGCCTAGTGGTTTCACGGCAAAATAAAAGTTCGGTGAAATAAAACATTAAAAACTCCAGCATTGGACATCGAAACGAGTACAACATCAGACGATTAGTCTGTTAAGGGGGTGCAACGGTGGAAAATAATCAAACTACGGCTCTCGATCGAAGTCATAAAAATTTCCGATAGAGAAGAGAAAAAAACAATGAAACACGGCATTGGCGAAGATAAGCCCTAATCCATCAGAACGTTCATTATTGATCCTTCGAAACGGAGGTTGCGGAGATAACTTATAGTTCCGAATCAAAATTCAACTGACTTCCGATAGTGTTAAAACAAAACAACGCAAATTAAACAGTTGATCAATAAAACCAAGGAACCGGCGAAAATCAAAACTATCCATCGGGTCATTCATTGTTTAGCTTCTGCAATGGCGGCTGCATAGAGAACTATGGCTGCTATCCACTGTCCAATAAACTTTTGATAACGAAATCATTGACAAACCAAAACTTCAGGTTCAAGTCAACAGCATCAGCAGACAAAGATAGTCATTCAAATTCCGAAAATGATAAACAATTTATCTCAACTCAACCTCGAAAAGATCCAAAAATGTAGCAAAAGAACAACAAAGTTCAGCAGTCCAAAACAGATCCAGGCAAGATAAAATTTAAAAGGAGGGTCCAAAAATTAAAAAAAAAGAAAAAAATTGGGAAAACGTTGCAATTGCTACAATTGGTGACTACCTGGTGAACCTAGATCTCTGGACAATTTCTTTACTTAAGTAACAGACTATTTGACAATAAAACCAACATGTTGAATTCTTCTAGAAGTCTAGATTTCCCAAATAGAAACTATATGTACTTTTAACCATTGATGATAGTCCAATTTAGGAAAATGGAAACGAAGATTTCAAGGTCAAGATAACTATTCCGAGGCCAGGAATATGAGTTTCATTCTTACCTTTGCCTTCGGGTAGCTTTCATCTTGGACACCACAAGATTGTAACATATGGTAAACAAAAATATTCATTTGTTCCTCATTCCCATGCCATTTTGCACTTTTGTGCTTTTGGATTTTTGTCCTTTCATTTGAGTCCTCCTGCATGCCTTTCTTTCTAAATTTTTATTCAGGCTCCTCTATCCATAGTGTCCTTTTGTGTGAGAGATATATTTAATTTTCAGCTCACGGACAGAGAAGAACTTTGGCAATTTTGTACACATATGATTTAATACTTTGTTTTGATACATATTGCTTTCTCAGGATATTTTTTTACTCTTATTTTCCTTTTGGCTTTCAATTCTTGGCATGGGATCATTTATATATAATATATTGTTTACCTTGCGTCCTTTCCATGGGTCTTTTGCTGTCACCCCCTAAGACATTTTTAAATGTGAGATGGATGGAGCCTCAAAATAGTATTCCAGACTTTTTGATCTTGAGTTATTTTACGAGGATTAAGTAGGACTTCAATGTGTGCATAGCCATTTAGGAAAAACTATTAAACTAGAAGATATTCTTCCAGATAAAACAATAGTACACAGTCTTATAATTAAGGATTTTAGTTAATCCAGAATTCCGATGCCCTCCATGCAACCAAAGTTTGCCTCTTTTATTGAAATCAATCAAAATATGAACTAAAAACAAGCAGAAATAAAATAAATCAAACATATAACAAAATCACTTTATTTATGTACAAAACAAAACAAAAATCAGGAAAAATAAGGTTTGAGAACTAAACCATTAATTGGTAAGTTCTCTTCCTAGCCCTGTAAATCTTGCAATTTGTAGGTTGAGGGGCCAAGTTTTGCTGCAATCTGAAAAGGGCCTACCCATAACTGTTGAAACTTCGTGTGTTTCCCCTTTTCATAATGCGGGTGATCCCACTTAAGAACCAGGTTTCCCACTTCAAATTCCTATTTTCCAGCTTTGTGCTTATCAAACCACCTTTTCACTACTTCCTATTGTTGTTTAAAATGTTCTTTGGCCCTGGTCCTAGACTCTTCCACCTTCAAAAGATTATATATTCTAATTTGCAGGATTTCGTTGTCTGTGCCTTTAGACTCTTGAGCTATTATGGAAGATGGTAGCATAATGTTAGGAGGAAGTATAGCCTATTTTCCATAAACAAGGGTATACGGTGACACACCTAAGGGATTCTTAGGTGTGACCCTATCAGCCCAAAGGGTGTTTGGTAATGCTAAATTCCAACTTCTCTGGTTTTCTATCAATGTCTTTTTTAAGATCCTAATCATATTCTTATTGGTAGATTCTGCCAATCCATTTCCTTGTGGGCAATAGTTCGCAAAATAATGCAACTTAATTCCTCTTTCATGAGCAAATGCAGTTAATCTAATAGAAGAAAAATAAGTAGCATTATAAAAAACAAGGGAATTTGAAACCCCAAACCTGGTCATAATATGATCTTGCAAGAAATCCATGACCGCAAATTCATTAACTTTACGTAACGGAATGGCCTCGACCCATGTAGTGAAGTAGTAAGTTGCTGTTAAAATATATTTTTGCTGCAAGAAAGAATTTGGTTTTATTTCTCCAATGATATCAATCCCCCACTGCTCAAATGGTTTCGTTATCATCATAGGCTTCAATGGTCCTGTTGCTTTGGCTTGTTTTCCCCCACACCTCTCGCAAATATCACACTTTCTAACATGGGCATGCGCATCCTTGAACAGCGTGGGCCAATAGTACCCGGCTCTGAGAATATTGTGAGTTGTCGTATCTCTAGAAAAATGACCTCCACCAGGCCCATCATGTAACTCTGTTATGACCTTTTTTGCATCTTCTTTCTCTAAGCATCTGAGAAGGACTCCATTATAATTCTTCCTGAATAAAATTCCATCAGTGATCTGATATGCAGCTGATTTAAGGCGCAATGCTCTTCGTTGTTTGGAATTCCAATGTTATAGAAACAATCCTTCCTGAAGGTAATGAACAAGGTCTCGGCACCAGGAATCTAGAGCTGTGAAAAGAGGACATACATCCATCATATGTAATTCAGCTTCATTTTCCCAATCGTTTTCTTCATTGTTTTTACCTTCTGCCATTAATTTGCACAGTCCTTTCCCTTTAACTATGGAAGCTGGTTTGAATTCAAGGTCATATTCTTGCAAAGACGTTACCTAGTTGCCTCTTCTTTCTCCTAACTCCTTTTGTATGAAAAGAGACCTTACAGTTGGGTGTGGAACTATTACCTTCATCTGGTTCTTCAGTATGTACAGCCTAAATTGTTTTACCGCTTTGAAGACTGCATAAGCTTGTTTATCCATAGCTAGGTAATTCAATTCGGCCCCATGCATACCAGTGCTCATAAATGATATGGGGTACTCATCTCCCCCATCTTCCTTTTGAGTAAGCACCACTGCTATTGAATCGTCAAATGCGAAAGTGTACAAAATAAAATCCTTCTCAAAATTTGGACTTTTGAGAGAGGGTGCATGAGCAATAGATGTCTTTATTTTACTGAATGCATTCTTTTCTGCATCAGTCCATTTGAATTGTATATTTTGTTTCACCATTTAATGCAAAGGTTTAACAATTTGAGCGAAATCTGGCACAAACCTTCGCACAAAATTTATTGTCCCCATGAATGATTGCATACCATTTTTTTTATGAGGTAAGGGGATCTGTTCGATGTCTTTGATCCTTTCTGGGTCTATGGATATCCCCTTTTTAGACACCATGTGACCCAATAGCTTTCCTTCTATAAAGTGAGACACAGTCCCATAAAACCAGAGCATCATCCTCTTGTTTTTCTATGGATTTATTACCATTTTCTTCCTCATCATTAGCTTCTGTTAGTTTAGAGTCCAATAGCTAATTCATTACTAATGTCATTGAATTGATCCATTGAGGGCAATGTTTTTCAGAATGGGGCTATTGATGAAAGGTGCAAAAGTTATCCATACCTACCTCTGTTAAGTTCATTGATGTAGGACTGTGTGGAGGAGGTTTAGATTGATTTTTGTCTTCTCTCCTCTTATAGTAAGGATTATAATATTTATGAGCTTCTTTTTCTTTTTCCAAATCTATTATTCTGTTAGATAATTTCTGCATCGTTTTCACCATTCCTTCAAAGTCATGTGACTGGTCCTCCTTAGGCTTAGTAAATAATAAGGATTTCTTACCAAAACGTTTTTCTCCCGACTGCTCAGGTTAATGTTCTATGCTCTCTCTTTCAGCTTCTACTCTCTCAGCTTCTTCATAATTTTCTAATAACGTAGGTTTGACTTTTACCTTAGAAAACATGGCCAAGTCAGGCCCTAAAGATGAAGTGTTGTATTCGATCAGAACCTTATCAGATGGTTTATCAGTTGCAGAAAAATTCTTAAGATAAGCAGCAAACCTTTGGGTGAAACTATGCACTTTCTCTTTTCTTACTTTCTTCAAAGCACATAATCATTTCATTAGGGATGCATGAGTTTTTTGGGCTGTATATTTACTTCTGAATATCCTTTCAAATGTGTCACAGTCTGGGATTGAGTTTGTAGGTAGAGCAAAATACCATGAGGCTGCTACTCCTTTCAGGGTATGTGGAAACAATATGCAAACTACATCTTCATGTTCTCCAGCTCTTAGCCCTTCTATAGCCAATTAAAATCTTTAAAAATGATCATCTACTAAAATCTTTTCACTGGGATCAAACTTAGGCAACATTTTCTCAAAATCCTGAGGTAAGTCATGCAAAGGAGGTGCCAGGTTTAAAGGTGACCTAGCCTTCCAAGTAGGTGGTGGATTCGGTGGGTCGGGTGGCTGGTTTACATTTACGCCTGCCATGAGTCTGGGTGGAGAATGAGGTGGTGAATGAACAGGGGTTTGAACAGGTGAACTGTAAGGTGTATCTGGGCCTAACTGATTTAGAGGTTGAACAAATTCTTGTAAGGCTGTTTCTACCAATTCTTCAAAATGTCCAACCAACACTGTGTCTTCCAATATAGGACGATCTTACTTCTTATATTCTCTTATGGGTAAGACAGGAATAATTGGTAATCCTCCAATCTTCTTCACATATGCCCTAATATTTCTTCTCAAGTCATTCACTACTTTGTTATCGATAGAAAACAAATGATATTAACCCTTCTCTTTAGGAAATGGATTGGGAAACAAACTGCTCTCAAAAATATTACCGGTTGAGTAATTTCGATGAAATGGGTTTCCTCAACCAGCCATGCACTGGCTGCCCTCCTTCTAGCACCAAAAGCTATTGAGGCCTAAAAAATCACAGGGAACAACAACAAGGGATTCGCCCCAGTAAACATTCCCAACTAGCCCATTATTGTTTGGTATGGGGAATCCATCCGGTTTACGTTCTGGCTACCGTAGGTCAAAGTAACTAAAAATAAAAGGTTTTACCAGTTACGGCCCGGTCCACCGTGTATATTTTTAGTTTTTTTAATTTAAGTATGAGATGCAAGTGCCTATCTAAGAATGCAAATTGATAGAGAATATGAGGAGTGTCACAATGTGATGTGCAAGTTCTTACCTCTCATCTTAACTCTCTCTCATCTAAATCACACACAACAAGAAATTAAAACTAACTATCTAACCTATCCCTAGGGAGCAAGATTATCATCATCAATGAGTAATGTATTTATGTGCATGCATAAAGAAAAATCACAGATAGCTGTTACTTATTTCAAAATACATGAACAGTAATAGATAGATGAAAAAGTAGATAGCTAATTGTTTATGAACAACATTCATTACTCATAGTGGAAATTTTATAGAATAAACTAGAGAGCATTCATACAAGAACATAGGTTCAAAAAGTTAGAACGATCTCACAGTTCATGGACACAAAGCTGAAAATGAAATAGTTCACATTCAACACGTCCATACCACAACATTTAAAAAGTTCCACCAAGCTTTCTCCAACAGGAAAATTGTAATTCTTATTGCAAAAGGAAATAGTTCTTCTTACAACAGGTTCTCACAAATCGCAAAGGAAAAAGTCCCCTCTTTCCCTCTAATTCTCCTAATAATACAAGAAAAACTCTTGGGCTGCCCATCGGTAACCTTTGGGCTCCCCCAGCCGTTTAATCTCACACATTTGTCCTTTTGTGAGTGCTCATGATTCATGCGAACGTTACATTTCAGATTTACGATTTAAGAGCACTTTTATGAAAACGGACCAGCTTGGTAACTAACGAAATTTTCCAAGCCTGAGCCTCTGCTTCCAATTATTATGCTTAGTAATCCGCTGGTCCCTTGCTAGACCCTACTGAGCTTAGACCTGACTTTCTTCTTCTCTATCCTCATCTCTGCTTCTGCGTTTTCTTTCTCTTTTGTCTTCTAGACATGTCTTCTCTATAGCAGCAATAACCCTGTCATGAATAACCAGTCCTTAAATCACTTAGCGTTTAAAAAAGTAACACAAATTGTATCAATATATGCATTCTGTGAAATGAACTATAAACAAATCTAAAGTATGAAAATATAAGGCAAAGAGAATCCTACAAGCTGGGCCTAAAAATCCTCTAAATCCACTGTCCAAACTAAAAACACAAGTCCAAAAAACAGAATTTTATCTCAGTCCAGGCTGCATGTGGAACAATTCGACATCCTCCGATGAAAACATGAAGAATGACAAAGTAACCACCATTTCTCAAAACACTAAACCCCCAAACTGCATTCTACATCTCAGAAACCTTGACTCGACCAACGTCCATGGGAAAATTCTCCATCCCATAAAATAGAGTGACAGCACAACAAACGGCGGGAAAACCTTACCGACAGTCGGAAGCAAAAACACTAAGCATCGTAGGATCAGTTCAATGAGGAGTTGCAATGGCAGGTAACGGAAAAACTTTGGTCTGCGCAATGTCGGTGAGAAAGAACATTAAGTGTCACCATAGTCAAGCATCAGATAGTAGAGCCACTATCTAGTAATGTATCGATAGATGAACCAACTACAACTCCGGAGCGATAGTGTGCTACGCAGCCGCAATAGCCAGAGCCATACATCCTAATGGTTCCATGGAAAAATAAAACTTTGGCGAAATAAAACATTAAAAACTGCAGCATCGGACATCGGAATGACTACAACATTGGACGATTAGTCTGCTAAGGGGGCGCAACAATGGAAAATAATCAAACTATGGCTCTCGATTGAAGTCATAAAACTTTTTGATAGCGAAGAGGAAAACACAATAAAACACAGCATCGGTGAGGATAAGCCCCAATCCGTCGAAACGTTTATTATTGATCCTTCGAAACGACGGCTGCGTAGATAACTTATAGTTCCGAATCAAACTTCAACTGACTTTTGACAATGTTAAAAGAAAATGACACAAATTAAACAGTTGATCAATAAAACCAAGGAACCGGCAAAAATCAAAACTATCGATCCGGTCATTCATTGTTTAGCTTCCGCAATGGCGGCTGCATAAAGAACTATGGCTGCGATCCACTGTCCAATAAAATTCTGATAGAAAAATCATTGACAAACCAAAAATTTAGGTTCAATTCAAAAACATCAGCAGACAAAGATAGTCATTCAAATTCTGAAAATGATAAACAATCTATCTCAACTCAACCTTGAAAAGATCCAAAAAATGTAGCAAAAGAACAACAAAGTTCAGCAATCCAAAACAGATCCAGGCAAGATAAAATTTAAAAGGAGGGTCCAATTTTTTTTTTAAAAAATGGGAAAATGTTGCAGCTACAACAATTGGTAACTACCTGGTGAACCCAGACTGTTTGACAATAAAACCAACATGTTGAATTCTTCTAGATGTCTAGATTTCCCAAATGGCAACTGTATGTACTTTTAACCATTGATGATAATCCAATTTAGGAAAATGGAAACCAATATTTCAAAGTCAATATAACTCTTCCGAGGCCAGGAATATGAGTTTTATTCTTACCTTTGCCTTTGGGTAGCTTTCAGCTTGGACACTACAAGATTGTAACATATGGTAAATAGAAATATTCATTTGTTCCTCATTCCCATGCCATTTTTCACTTTTGTGCTTTTGGACTTTTGTCCTTTCATTTGAGTCCTCCTGCATGCCTTTCTTTCTGAATTTTTATTCAGGCTCCTCTATCCATAGTGTCCTTTTGTGTGAGAGATATATTTAATTTTCAGCTCATGGACAGAGAAGAACTTTGGCAATTTTGTACTCATATGATTTAATACTTTGTTTTGATACATATTGCTTTCTCAGGAGAAATTTTTTACTCTTATTTGCCTTTTGGCTTTCAATTCTTGGTATGGGATCATTTATATATAATATATTGTTTACCTTACTTCCTTTCCATGGGTCTTTTGCTGTCACCCCCTAAGACATTTTTAAATGTGAGATGGATGGAGTCTGGAAATAGTATTCCAGACTTTTTGATCCAAAGTTATTTTACGAGGATTGAGTAGGAATTCAATGTGTGCATAGCCATTCAGGAAAAACTGTTAAACTAGAAGATATTCTTTTAGATAAAACAGTAGTACACAGTCTTATAATCAAGGATTTTAGTTAATCCAGAATTCTGATGCCCTCCATGCAACCAAAGTTTGCCTCTTTTATTGAAATCAATTAAAATCTAAACTAAAAACAAGAAGAAATAAAATAAATTAAACATACAACAAAATCAGTTTATTTATGTACAAAACAAAACAAAAATCAGGAAAAATAAGGTTTGAGAACTAAACCATTAACTGGTAAGATCTCTTCCCAGCCCTGTAAATCTTGCAATTTGTAGGTTGAGGGGCCAAGTTTTACTGTTGAAGCTTCGTGTGTTTCCCCTTTTCATCAATGCGGGTAATCCCACTTAAGAACCAGGTTTCCCACTTCAAATTCCTTTTTTCCAGCTTTGTGCTTATCAAACAACCTTTTCACTACTTTCTATTGTTGTTTAAAACGTTCTTTGGCCCTGGACCTAGACTATTCTACCTTCAAAAGATTATAGATTATAGCTATTATGGAAGATGGTAGCATAATGTTATGAGGAAGTATAGCCTCTTTTCCATAAACAAGGGTATACGGTGACACACCTAAGGAATTCTTGGGTGTGACCCTATCATCCCAAAGGGAGTTTGGTAATGCTAAATGCCAACTTCTCTGGTTTTCTATCATAGTATTTTTTAAGATCCTAATCATATTCTTGTTGGTAGATTCTGCCAAACCATTTCCTCGTGGGTAATAGTTCGCATAATAATGCAACTTAATTCCTCTTTCATGAGCAAATGCAGTTAATCTAGTAGAAGAAAAATAGGTAGCATTATCGAAAACCAGGGAAATTGGAACCCCAAACCTGGTCATAATATGATCTTGCAAGAAATCCATGACCACATCTTCATTGAATTTATGTAACGGAATGGCCTCGACCCATCTAGTGAAGTAGTCAGTTGCCGTTAAAATATATTTGTGCTGCAAGGAAGAATTTGTTTTTATTTCTCCAATGATATCAATCCCCCACTGCTCAAATGGTTTCATTATCATCACAGGCTTCAATGGTCCTGCTTCTTTGGCTTGTATTCCCCCACACCTCTGGCAGATATCACACTTTCTAACATGGGCATGCACATCCTTGAATAGCGTGGGCCAATAGTACCCGGCTCTGAGAATCTTGTGAGCTGTCGTATCTCTGGAAAAATGACCTCCAGCAGGCCCATCATGTAACTCTATTATGACCTTTTTTGTGTCTTCTTTCTCTAATCATCTGAGAAGGACTCCATGTAAATTTGAGCATATAGATTTGTAGACAAATACACAACTCACAAAGTGGATCTCACAATTTACTCAGCAATTGAAGAATGAAACAGTGCAAAAGGCTTGCAGCTGTGAATGCTTTCATTAATAAAAAAAGTAATCCGATGATAATTACAAAGAAGTAAAATGGCTTTAATAGCCACAAGAAATTCGAATCCACCTGAGGAATTTCGAATTGATTAGACTCTACTTGACTGTAGGTAACCAAGACCTTGTCTAAATCACTATCAGAGGACTCAGTGGTTAACTGACCTTGTCTAAACCATAACCGGAGTTCATCGGAGCTCTAGAACACAACTAAAGTGTTACATTCAGTGTTGACTAAGGTTAACTGACTGTGGTAGGTGAGAAATGCACCCCACATGTGTGCAGTCAAGTAAACCTAGCGCTAACTGAATGTAGAGGACTTGAACTGAATGTAACTGACTGCTAACTTAGCTTGACTAGTCATTAACTGAAGTGAACTGACCTTGGTTGGTTTAGGCACTCCCAGTGGCTTCCTAAATTGTAGGGATTGATCTAGGAGGATCCTAAACTTATGCAATCAAGTGAAATAAGTGGCAGTGAGCCTCAATTAGTGTTCCCCACACTTTAGTAACTGAAACATGTGCCCCAATTAGGTCAAGTGGACCCAATGGTGTTAATGACTATAAATAGACTTTATGGACTCCCGATTTAGACATGAATCCTAATTTAGACATATGACCAAATTTGGACAAGGGAGGATTAATAATCCTAACACTCCATCATAATTATTCCTGAATAAAATTCCATCAATGATCTGATACACAGCTGATTTAAGGCACACCGCTCTTCATTGTTTGGAATTTCAATGTTCTGGCAACAATCCTTCCTGAAGGTAATGAACAAGGTCTTAGTACCAGGAATCTGGGGCTGTGAACAGAGGACATACATCCATCATATGTAATTTAGCTTCATTTTCCAAATCGTTTTCTTCATAGTTTTTACCTTCAGCCATTAATTTGCACAGTCCTTGCCCTTTAACTATGGATGCTGGTTTGAATTCGAGGTCATATTCTTGCAAAGCCATTACCTAGTTTCCTCTTCTTTTTCCTAACTCTTTTTGTACGAAAAGAGACCTTACAGCTGGGCGTGGAACTGTTACCTTCGTCCGGTTCTTCGGTATGTACGGCCTAAATTGTTTTACCGCTTTGAATATTGCATAAGCTTGTTTATCCATAGCTGGTTAATTCAATTCAGACCCCTGCAGACCAATTCTCATAAATGATATGGGGTACTCATCTCCCCCATCTTCCTTCTGAGTAAGCACTGCTGCTAATGAATCGTCAGATGCGAAAGTGTACAAAATAAAATCCTTCTCAAAATTTGGACTTTTGAGAGAGGGTGCATGAGAAATAGATGTCTTTATTTTACTAAATGCATTCTTCTCTACATCAGCCCATTGGAATTGTACACTTTGTTTCACCATTTGCTGCAAAGTTTTAACAATTTGAGAGAAATTTGGCACAAACCTTCGCACGAAATTTATTGTCCCCATGAATGATTGCATACCCTTTTTATTATGAGGTAGATGGAGCTGTTCGATGGCTTTGATCCTTTCTGGGTCTATGGAGATCCCCTTTTTAGACACCACGTGACCCAAAAACTTTCCTTCTATAACAACAAACACACATTTCTTTGGATTCAGTGAGATGCCGTATTTTCGACAACGCTCGAAAATTTGTTTAAGATGGAATGCATGTTCTTCTCTCTTCTTTGAAAATATCATGACATCATCGAGATATAATACAACACTACGACCAATTAGACCATGAAAATCTATATCCATAACCCTCTGGAAAGTGGCTCCAGCGTTGATGAGTCCAAAGGGCATCCTTCTGTAAGAAAAAGTTCCCCATTTTGTTCTGAAAGTAGTTTTAAGTCTGTCTTATTCAGCTACTAACACTTGATTGTAGCCAGAGAATCCATCTAATAATGAAAATAACTCAGAACCCGAAACCATCTACAATATCTGTTCCATGGGTGGGACTAGATAGTTGTCTTTGTTTGAAGCACAATTCAAGTTTCTGAAATCCACACATAGCCCGATTTCTCGAGATTTATTCCTTACTGGTACCAAATTTGAAACCCATTCCGAGTGTCTGACTTTGAATATAATTTTGGCATCCAATAACTTTTTTACTTCATTCTGAATTAAAGGCTCCAGTTTTGGATGCATCTTCCTCAAAGGTTGTTGGTAAGGCTTGACTCCAGGTCTAATAGGAATGATGTGTTGTATAATCTTGGTGTCATATGTTTTAAGCTCTTCATATGTCCAAGCAAATACATCTTTGTATTGTTTGAACAAACTAATGAACTTATTTATTTCACCTGGAGAGCAACACTTTCCCAAATTTACATATTTGGGTTTAACTTCAGTTCCCAGATTTATCAGCTTGAATTGCAAAGATGAGCTATGAGTCTTGACATTTGCTGGTATTTTGAATTTGTTTTCTAAATCAAACATCCGCTCTAACGTTCTGACCCCTTTGGGAATGAAGTTGTCAAATTTTAACTTAGCTTGGTGTTCTTAGTCATTGATAATTGCCCCTTTGAAAGTTTCATCATTCATCAAACATTCCAAGATTTGTTGACCATCCTCAAAAACTCATAGATTAGTAATCATGTCTGGAACCGAAGGCCTGAAAAGTAATTCAATAGAACACTTGTTATTTGTAGGTACAAGCCTTGCATCTGAGGTAGCTAACAAGTCAGCCGCTGCATTCTTAAGTCTAGGAATAGATACAATATTAAATGCATAAACATTTGTTAGCAAATCCCACACTTCATTCTAATAAGATTTTAAATGAGGTGAGATGCAATGTATCTGTTTCGAATTTGCTTTACAATTATTTCAGAATCCCCATACACTTTCATATTTTCTACTTTTAATTGAATTTCTTTTCTTAGTCCCTAAACTAAAGCTTCATATTTAGCTTTGTTATTGGTACATTCAAACTCTAATCTACATGAAAGAAAATGTTTATTAAAATTTGGATCAATCAGGACACAACCAACTCCTGATCCTTCCAAAGTTTTAGATCCATCAAAAAAATATTTGTCCAAAAACTATCTACTTCTAGTGTACTTGAATCAACAACTACATCTGAAACTAAGTCTACTAATTTACAGTCAAATTCATCAGCTCATAAAAATCGAAGGAGATCGGGCTGTGTGTCTGGTGTACCACTGGCTTCTTCCACTTGGTAGTTTCCAGGTTCTAGTTCAATGAAGTAATTCCCCAATACAGAATTCACTGGTTCATTCTTACCCTCTAACTAAGTAACATTGTGCTTCATATGGGGCTCTCTTAATACTTTAATTTGATTTGGGATTCCCTTATAAGGCAATCACAAATGTGACCAATCAGAGGCAAAATATCCATTTAGCTTTGCTGACCAATCCCGGCTCAAAACAAGTCCATAAGCCTCATGTATTTCTACTACTATAACATCGATGAACTAACATACCTTTTCATTTGAAGATAATTGAATCAGAACATCCTCCATTTCCCCAATTACCTTCACATTTGTTCTGTCTAAATGAATAATCTGCCAGGTAGATGGTTTAGGCTGTCCATTTATCTTTTTGTAAACTGAAAGTGGCAGAACATTGACTAATGCCCCCGAGTCTACCAAACAGTTGTGCACGATATGGTTTAAAATTTCAAAGGTCAAGAGAAATGGTGGGGTTTTGCATTTAGGCTTACCTCCAACACTTGCTTCACCACTTTCTTCTTCTTGGGGTTGATTGTCGGTGGGAAGCTTTTCAGGTGTTTCAAGTGCTTTCAACAATCTTTCTTTTTGCTGAGGCATATTACACATTTCAAATAGTGAGATATTTGCCTTAGCCCTTTTAATATCTTCCACAATGTCATATTCCATCTTATGTTCTTTGAGATTCTTTTTTACATCATCAGTCTTCTCCTCAATGGGCTTAACAGGCATGTTGATTTGCTTTGGATCCTGGCTTGTAATGGTGAATTTAGGTATTTTATCAGCTGTGGTGCTCTTCTAAATTTTCTTTACGTTCTTTTGAAGTCTCTTAATTTTCGGGATTACTGATTTGTCTTTATTTAACATACCTTGACTTCTTGTTGTCACGTTTGTTTCTGATATCTCCTCATGTTTCAGATTAACTTCATATTCTGTATCAAAAAGTGAGACACAGTCCCATAAAACCAGAGCATCATCCTCTTGTTTTTCTATGGATTTATTACCCTTTTCTTCTTCATCATCAACTTCTGTTAGTTTAGAGTCCAATAGCTGATTCATTACTAATGTCATTGAATTGATCCATTGAGGACAATTTTTTTTCAGAATGGGGCTGTTGATGAAAGGTGCAAAAGTTATCCATACCTACCTCTATTAATTTCATTGATGCAGGACTTTGTGGAGGAGGTTTATATTGATTGTTGTCTTCTCTCCTCTTATAGTAAGGATTATAAGATTTCTGAGCTTATTTTTCTTTTTCCAAATCTATTATTCTGTTAAATAATTTTTTCATCGTTTTCACCATTCCTTCAAAGTCATGTGACTGCTCCTCCTTAGGCTTAGTAAATAATAAGGCTTTCTTACCAAAACATTTTTCTCCTGATTGCTCAGGATAATATTCTATGCTCTCTCTTTCAGCTTCTACTCTCTCAGCTTGTTCATAAGTTTCTGATAACGTAGGTTTTACTTTTACCTTGGAAAAAATGGCCAAGTCAGGCCCTAAAGCTGAAGTATAGTATTCGATCAAAACCTTATCAGATGGTTTATCAGTTGCAGAAAAATTATTAAGATAAGCAGCAAACCTTTGGGTGAAACTATGCACTTTCTCTTTTCTTTCTTTCTTCAAAGCACATAATCCTTTCATTAGGGCTGCATGAGTTTTTTGGGCTGCATATTTATTTATGAATATCCTTTCAAATGTGTCCCTGTCTGGGATTGATTTTGTAGGCAGAGCAAAATACCATGAGGTTGCTGCTCCTTTCAGGGTAGGTGGAAACAATTTGCAAACTACATCTTCATGTTCTCCAACTCTTAGCCCTTCTATAGCCAAGTAAAAGCTTTGCAAATGATCATCTACTAAAATATTTTCACTAGGATCAAAATTAGGCATCATTTTCTCAAAATCCTGAGGTAAGTCATGCAAAGGAGGTTCCAAGTTTAAAGGTGACCTAGCCTTCCAAGCAGGTGGTGGATTCGGTGGGTTGGGTGGCTAGTTTGCATTTATGCCTACCATGAGTCTGGGTGGAGAATGAGGTGGTGAATGAACAGAGGTTTGAACAGGTGAACTGTAAGGTGTATCTAGGCGTAGCTGATTTAGAGGTTAAACAACTTCCTGTAAGGTTGTTTCTACCAATTCTTCAAAATCTCCAACCAACACTGAGTCTTCCAATATAGGACGATATTTCTTCTTATATTCTCTTCTAGGTAAGATAGGAATAATTAGTAATCCTCCAATCTTCTTCACATATGCCCTAGTATGTCTTCTCAAATCATGCACTACTTCGTTATCGACAGAAAACAAATTCTCTTTACCCTTCTCTTCAAAAATTGGATTGGGAAACAAACTGTTCTCAGAACTGTTACCGATTGAGTAATTTCGAGGAAGTGGGTTTCCTCGACCAGCCATGCACTGGCTGCCCTCCTTCTAGCACCAAAAGCTATTTAGGCCTAGAAAATCACAAGAAACAATAGCAAGGGATTCTCCCCAGTAAACGTTCCCAAATATCCCGTTATTGTTTGGTATGGGGAATCCGTTCGGTTTATGGTCCGGCTACCGTAGGTCAAAGTAACTAAAAATAAAAGGTTTTACCGGTTACGGCCCAGTCCACCATGTATATTTTTAGTTTTTTTAATTTAAGTATGAGATGCAAGTGCCTATATAAGAATGCAAATTGATAGAGAATATGAGGAGCGTCACAATGTGATGTGCAGGTTCTTACCTCTCATCTTAACTCTCTCGCATCTAAATCACACACACCAAGAAATTAAAACTAACTATCTAACCTATCCCTAGGGAGCAAGATTATCATCATCAATGAGTAATGTATTTATGCGCATGCATAAATAAAAATCATAGATAGCTGTTACTTATTTCAAAATACATGAATAGTAATAGATAGATGAACAACCAGATAGCTAATTGTTTATGAACAACATTCATTACTCATAGTGGAAATTTCATAGAATAAACTAGAGAGCATTCATACAAGAACATAGGTTCAAAAATTTAGAACGATCTCACAGTTCATGGACACAAAGCTGAAAACGAAATAGTTCACATTCAACACATCCATGGCACAACATTTGAAAAGTTCCACCAAGCTTTCTCCAACAGGAAAATTGTAATTCTTATTACAAAAGGAAATAGTTCTTCTTACAACATGTTCTCACAAATCTCAAAGGAAAAAGTCCCCTCTTTCCCTCTAGTTATCCTATACTTATACTACAAGAAAAACTCTTGGGATACCCCTCAATAACCTTTGGGCTCCCCCAACCATTTAATCTCACACCTTTGTCCTTTTGTGAGTGCTCATGATTCATATGAACGTTACATTTCAGATTTACGATTTAAGAGCACTTTTATGAAAAGGGACTAGCTTGGTAACTGACGAACTTTCCCAAGCTTGAGCCTCTGCTTCTATTTATTATGCTCAATAATCCACTGGTCCCTTGCTAGACCTTGTTGAGCTTAGGCATGACTTTCTTCTTCTCTATCCTCATCTTTGCTTCTGCATTTTCTTTCTATTTGTCTTCTAGACATGTCTTCTCTACAACAACAATAACCCTGTCATGAATAACCAGTCCTTAAATCACTTAGCGTTTAACAAAGTAACACAAATTCTATTAATATATGCATTCTGTGAAATGAACTATAAATAAATCTAAAGTATGAAAAGATAAGGCAAAGAGAATCCTGCAAGCTGGGCCTGAAAATCCTCTAAATCCACTATCTGAACTAAAAACACAAGTCCAAAAAATAGACTTTTATCTCAGTCTAGGCCGCATGTGGACCAATTCGACCTCCTCCATGAAAACATGAAGAATGACAAAGTAACCACCATTTATCAAAAAACCAAACCCCCAAACTATGTTGTACATCTCAGAAACCTTGACTCGACCAACGTCCATGGGAAACTTCACCATCCAATAAAATAGAGTGACAACACAACAAACGGTGGGAAAACCCTACCGACAGTCAAAAGCAAAAACACTAAGCATAGAAGGATCATTTCAATGAGGAACCACAATGGCGGGTGATGGACAAACTCTGGTCTCCGCAATGTCGGTGAGAAAGAACATTAAGTGTCGCCGTAGTGAAGCATCAGATAGTGGAGCCACTAACTAGTAAGGTATCGGCAGATGAACCAACTACGACGCCGGAGCGATAGTGTACTGCGCAACTGCAACGATGGGAGCCATACAGCCTAATGGTTTTGTGACAAAATAAAACTTCAGCGAAATAAAACATTAAAAACTGCAGCATTGGATATCGGAACGACTACAACATCGGACGATTAGGCTGCTAAGGGGGCACAACGATGGAAAATAATCACACTACGGCTCTTGATTGAAGTCATAAAACTTTTCGATAGGGAAGAGAAAAAAACAATAAAACACGACATCGACGAGGATAAGCCCTAATCCGTCGAAATGTTCATTATTGATCCTTCAAAACGGCTACTGTGTAGATAAATTATGGTTCTGAATAAAAATTCAACTGACTTCCGATAGTGTTAAAACAAAACAACGCAAATTAAACACTTGATCAATAAAACCAAGGAACTGGTGAAAATCAAAACTATCCATCAGGTCATTCATTGTTTAGCTTCCGCAACGGCGGCTGCATAGAGAACTATGTCCGCGATCCATTGTCCAATAAACTTTCGATAGCGAAATCATTGACAAACCAAAACTTCAAGTTCAAGTCAACAACATCAGCAGACAAAGATAGTCATTCAAATTCCGAAAATGATAAACAATCTATCTCAACTCAACCTCAAAAAGATCCAAAAATGTAGCAAAAGAACAACAAAGTCAGCAATCCAAAACAGATCCAGGAAAGATAAAATTTAAAAGGAGGGTCCAAAAATTAAAAAATTGGGAAAATGTTGCAGGTGCAACAATACCTTTGATTATTCATCCACACTTTCATTTTACTCTTCTGCTATTTAAAATCCAAATTCATTCAATTCGAGGTGCCTAAAATTTTTGCTAAGCAGTCGGTACAAACTTTAGGACAAACATCTTTTGGCGACCATACTGGGGAAGAAGGAGTGAAGATATCTTCCCTAGAAAGAACAACAATGAAGAGATCTATTGCTTGAAGGTGAACAAGTAATAAGCATATGAATATTGGTTGTGTTGTCGCCTTTTCACACACCTGGATCACGTGGCAGAAATATTCAAGCCACTCGGTGTGTCCTTGGGGGCAAGTCTCAAGTCAAGGCTGTCACCTTGTTCTTGACTCCTCCGTTTAGGCTCAACTCCTAACGGAGCCAAGGGGGGTAGACCCTATTTAGTTACTAAGGATGATTTCTTAGTGTGGTGATGTTAAACTGAATCAGTTACTTAGGAGTTCGAATAATTTAACTATAAACCATTGAAGATGACAAGATACGAAAATAACACATGAAAGCACAAAGCTGATAAACAATATATATATGAAGCAAAAATGACCAGTGCCTTAATAATGGAGTCAAATCAAAGAGATCAGTGTGCTTGCATGTGTTTGGAGTGAATGTTTTGCGATTGCATCTTGGTATGTTTTAAGTTAAAATTGAAGTATGAATTGATTAAATTAGGCTAAAGGGGGACTCCAGATATACCCGAGAGTACTTGGAGTATGTCCAAAACAAAGCCTATACGGCTACCCGCAAGGAATATGTGGGCTGAAATGGAGTCTCTAGGGCTATGTTTGTAACGCACCCGTTAGGGTGTGACAGAGATCGGCACCCTGAGGTCACTTTTCAGTAGGTTCCCGCTTCCTTTGGGTATTTTGCCACCGTAAAGGTTTGATCGAGGTGTTGGATTTTCACCTGATGGTTTGTTAGTTGGGGAAGGTGAGTCCTAATTATGCTAGTCACCCAAGTGATTTTGATACAGCTTGACTGATCGGATGAACCGCATCCAAGTGCAGAGCATACACACTGGAGTCTTGTAAATTTTAATAAGTTTTTAAGAGATGTGTTCTTGTTTAAAAGAAAAGCCTCCAAGAACCTCTTTCGATCCAAGTGGATATCAATCAGGGAATCGAGGAGGGGTTAATTTTAAAGCTGCTGATAAACAAATGATAGAAAAAATAAAACAACTACACAAATCTGGCTTTCTGATTAATCCTACCACGAATCTCTTTCCCCTTGCGGGTAACTCGGGAAATCGTGGGGTAAGTATTATGATTACTTTGAAGTGTGAGATATGGAATATGGAATTAATAACAAGATGAAATATACTACCCTACAAATCAGATCAATTCTAATGAAAAAGAAATAAGCAGAAAATTACGAAAATGGCACCGACGTGAATCCCCCCAGGGGGGATGGGGAATGGGCTCGAAAGAGCCTATTCAAAGAATGATTTTATTAAAGTGGTTACAATATCAAACCAATGATAAATCAGTGATTTCTTGGTCCTTATACAGGCTGAAACCAAGATCTTATAGTTATACAAAAATTTTACAAGTTTTGTGACAAAAGAGAGACCCCTGGGGGGATTTGAGCGCTCCAAAAGCCACTTTGGACAGCAGCTTCCTTTATTCTCTGTCAGAAATGATAAAGAAAAGTGAGCGTGTTATAATAACAAATTCCCAAAAGCACTTTAAGAGTACCTTTGGGTCAGCCTACTTTATCTCAAAAAATAATGAAATTAAACTAGCTAAACTGACAAAAAAGGAACCAGGGAAAGCAAGCTTTTCTTGGGATCTTGGCTTGCTGTTTGTGCAGCCAATTAAAATGCACTGATATTTCAGAATATTAAAATTTATAACAGCGAAAGGAAATCTAATGCATGTGATATACAAGTTTTCCTTCAAATTCATGCAAAAAGGACAATTTCCCTACAACTAGATCTGGGATGCTTATGATATTTTTTTAAGTGCAAGATCTAGGATGTGAGCTATGAAATATTAGATCTATTTATATTTTACTTTGATGAAACATATCCAAATAAAATCACAGCTATAAACTGAAAGGTAACCGGGTAAAGTGTTGATTTTGAGGGAGGAAGAAGAGGAGAAAAGTGCTGGTTTCCTTGAAGATCCGTAGTAGAGCTTTCAGGTGG
This sequence comes from Pseudotsuga menziesii, assembly GCA_001517045.1. Classification (NCBI taxonomy): domain Eukaryota; kingdom Viridiplantae; phylum Streptophyta; class Pinopsida; order Pinales; family Pinaceae; genus Pseudotsuga; species Pseudotsuga menziesii. The sequence goes on from LPNX010738021.1 coordinate 57,813, forward strand.
AATGCCAAGGGACTATGCATTTGAAATGTTTTGAAGAGAATGAAGAAGAAAACTATATCAGCATCCTCTCCAAAGTATGAACCTGCAACTCAGCTGAAATCAAAGAACTTGCCAAGAAACTTGTGAGATCCGATTAGTACATACAAAGAGATTCAAGATAACATGCATATAAGATTATAGGACATGCTAAATATAGATCTCTAAACATGCATCCAAGGAGAGTGACAGTCAATAAGATTATTGAACAACACCTTTCCTATCAAGATTGTAATAAGCTAATTACCAATCTTAACCACAAATCTACAAGAAATTAGCAGAAAAATGACCACAGATACAGGTTACCTCAGTAAAACAATGGCAATAATCATCCACACATGTAATGGCACCACACCACATTGCCTCCAAAGCTTTTATTTATTTGAAATGAAGAATTACAAAAATACAATAGCAGCAGCACCTCAATCCCAGTTCTAACTAGCTTGGAAGAGGAGGCTGTGCCTGGATATATACAATTTACAGGCCATCTAGCCCAGGGGGGTGCAATTACTCATGGAATCAAGTGAAATCAACTGATGGAGAGTCCATCAATGCCTGATCTGTGTCTAGCTGAGCCAGATCTGAGTATCACTGAGTGCAACTGTCAATCAGGGGGCTGATCTAACTGACACCTCAACCTGTTGACTGAAGAATCCACCAAAAATAATCCAATTGAGCCAAAAACATGTTGAGGAGAGAGAGAGGGTGAAATTCCCCATAAAGGATGCTCAATATCAACTCTGGATCTGATTTGATCACCTCCTTCAGTCAAGGATTTGTCAGATCCAGTCAATTTGCTTCAGATCTGACTGATTTCAATCAAATCGGCTGAGAATCCATTGATTTATTGATTTTGGATTTGCTCCATTGTTCATCAATTTATTAATTAAAATAATCAATAATTGATTTTTGGGGCTTTCTGACCTGAGTGATGGAAAATCACTCAAAACTAGGAAATAGTGGGTCCATGGGTTTACATGGTGCTCTTAGCTTGAAAATGAGCACCTACATGACTGAAACCGATTATTTGGCCCACTTTTATTACAAAATCAATTTTTCCAAGTAAACTATTAAAAAATAGCCTAAGTTTTGGAAAAATTAAAATTTAATAAAAAACACTGAAAAAACTGAAAAATTGAAAAACACCTAGGGGGACTTAGACATGTTCATATGACTCAAAAATGATGTCTAGCATGCTTATACATTTACACATAGACTCTAATAACCTCAATAGGCCTAAATGCCAAGCCGACCACCCCAACTTTGGAGCTATGGAGTGAAAAACTCAGAAATTATCAGTCGTTTATTCAACAACCAATAATAACCAAGGGAAAAAACACCCTGGGCTGATCGGATCGACAAATGAAGTCTAAGAGACCGAGTCTTTTACATACACTATCATTCTAGAAAATTTATTACAATTCCCCCATGGGGTATGAACATGTGATATGATCCAACAAGCACTTCCCAGAAGTACTTCCATAGGTCTTTTGAAGTCCGAACAAGTTAACCATGTCTGGTTCACCGGGCTCACTTGATAAAAACCACTAAGTACAACTTAGGTGGTAACAGGTTGCAAATCATTCACCTAGCGACTCCAGTCCATGAAGGAAGAACCTGTTGGCGACTTCATTGATACGGGACAACAATAGCAATGGTAGCTATCTTGGCTCGGAGGTTTGCACCTTTCAACTTTTCAGCTATTCCTAGTTTTCCACATCCAGTGCCGACTATAACTGAGTGGGGTGATTATTTTCCCAGATTCAGAGGAAGCAAGTATAATCATCCTAGTGATTGTTTCCACCTTTCACACACTTGGTTTGTGTGGCAGAAATCTTCAAGCCACTCAGTGTGTCCTTGGGGGAAAGTCTCAAGTCAAGGTTGTCACCTTGTTCTTGACTCCTTCGTTCAGGCTAACTCCTAACGAAGCCAAGGGGGGTAGGTCCTATTAAATTACTAAGGATAATTAATTAGTGTGATGGTGTTATATTGATTAGGTTGTTTAGGAGTTTCCACTGGTGTTATAATTAACTAGTGGAAACAAAAGATAACAAGATGTAAGATTTAAAGCAGATAAGCACAGTAATGACACTCAATATNGCAAATGTCTCTTGGTAGATTTTAAATTAATGTGGAATGTGAATGAATTACATTCGGTGAAAAGGGGACTCCAGATATACCTAAGGGGTACTTGGAGTGTGTCCAAAAGTGAAATTTCATGGCTACCCGCAAGGTGGTTTATGGGTTGGAACAGAGTCTCAGAGACTATTGTTCATAATGCACCCATTAGGGTGTGACATAGATCGACGCCTCGAGGTCACTTTCCAGTTGTTCCCACTCCTTTGGGTATTTTGCCATCGTTTACAGTTCGTTCGAGGCGTTGGATTTTTTCCTGATGGTTTGTCAATTTGGGAGGTGAAGACTAATTAATCTAGTCACTCAAGTGCTTTTGATGCAGCTTGACTGATTGGATGAACCACAGCCAAGTACAGAGCATATACACTGGAGCATTTGTTGTTTTTAGTAAATTTTAAAAGAGGTGTTCTTATTAAAAAGAAAACCCTCTAGGAACCTATTTCGGTCCAAGTGGACCTCAATCGGGGAATCAAGGAGGGGTTGATTTTATTATGATTACTAAAACAAATGATGATAGCAGATGAATCATAAACAGATAAGAAAACCACAATTTTCTAATTAGACTACCATGACCCTTTCTTCACCTTTCGGCTCAAAAGGAGGCTCGTGGGGTAAGTATTAAAATTACTTTGAAACCACTAGATATGGAATATGACAATGATTATAAGTCAAAGTATACTACCTTGCATATTATAACTACGCTAGATTGAAAAAAGATAAACAAAAAGTAAAAAATGACATTGATGCAAATCCCCCCGGGGGGATGGTGAACAGGCCCGAAAGAGCCTATTCGAAGAGGTTCTTCCTTTATTAACATAAATTACAATATTATAAAATTGAAAATGATCTACTTGGTCCTTATACAGAATGAGACCCAAGGTTTACAAATTGCGAAATTTTGAAATTTTTGGAAGACGGAGTCCCCCTGGGGGGTTTCGAATGGTCCAAAAATGATTTCCGGAAAACACCTCCTCCTATTTTCTATTATACCTGCTAAAAATGAGCAAGCTTATCACATTTAAATATTCCCAAAAGTAATTTTGCATGTACACACTTTTTACCCAAAAATTCTAAGTTAAAACTAGTTTTAAAGCAGCGGAAAAAGAACCAAGGAAAGAAAGCTTTCCTTGGGATATTGGCCTGATTTTGGGGCAGCCAATATTAAGCACTTAAATTTCTGAATATAAATTTTTATATTATAAGGAAACAACCATGCATTCAACAAGCTTTAGATCTACTTTCACGGCCTTGAAAAATGACAATTTTCCCTAAAACTAGAACTAGAATGCTTGTAAAAAATTATTTAGGAACGAGACCTAGTTTTATGAACTTTAAGAAATAAAGATCTATGTAATATTAACTCTGAAATTGATAGATATAAACAAATTTAAAGCTTCAAAACAAGTAACCGGACTGATTTTGAAGAAATTTGAAGGAGGAAGAGGAAAGGAAGAGCGCTTGTTGCCAGAATGGATCTGCAAAAAAGGACTAGTTAGTGGAATGTCAAGGGACAATGCCTTCACAACACAGTCAGATTCCCAGTGGATTCAAGCTAGATCCACAGTTCATCTAACCCCCACTACCTAAAAATTAACAAACAATCCTGCACAAAAACCTTATGAGATTTGGATAGAGATATATGAAAACAGAGAGGGATTACATGCAAATAAACTTATATAAACATGTATAATCTGAATCTGTAAACATATATGCTACGAGATATTGAAAATCAAGTAACCTTACTTTCCCAGCTATACTCCTATTGATTCAGCCGAATCATCAACCCAGACAGGATTCAGATGCAGAAATTGAGAGGAAGACACCCATAATAATAGAGCTGCAAAAACCAATGTTAAATCCACACACATAAAATCATTACACTGTCTTGGCCTCCAAAGCTTCACTTTATTCCAATAGCAAAAGATATTACATAGTATTACAACAACAATAGCTCCTCAATCCAACTCTAACTAACTCGAAAAGGAGGCAACCATGCTTTATTTATACACAAAATTGAAACCCCAGCCTAGAGGGGGTGCAAATCCCAAGGAGATAGACCACTGCAGCTGAAGGAGAGTCCATTAATGCCTGATTTGAAGCTGAACTAAGCTTCTCCTGAGTCTGAATGTCAATCGGGGGGCTAATTGAGCTGACACATTGACTTGCTGAGTGAATCATCAACCACAGAGATCCCAGAAGAGCCCACACGTGTGGAGGAGAGAGAGTGGGCCCAATTACCCATAAAGGAGGTTGAAGCTCAACTATGGATCTGCCCTAATCGCCTCCTTCAGTAAAGGATTTGTCAGATCCAGTCAATCTGGTGCCGATGAGACTGTTTTCAATCAAATCGATTGAGAATCCATTGATCTAGGATTTTCAATTTTCTCCATTATTCATCAATTTATTAATTAAAAGAATCAATAATTGATTTTTTGGGGCTTTTTGACCTGAGTGATGGAGAATCACTCAAAACTAAGAAAAAGTGGGTCTATGGGTTTACATGGTGCTCTTAGCTTGAAAATGAGCACCCGCATGACTAAAACTGATTATTTGCCCCACTTTTATTACAAAACCAAATTTTCCAATTAGACTATTAAAAAGTAGCCTAAGTTTTTGTGGAAAAATTAAAATTTAAAAAACTTAAAAAAAATTAAAAAAATTAAAAACCTAGGGGGACTTAGACATGTTCATATGACTCGACCATGATTCCTAGCATGTTTATACATTGACACATAGACTCTAATAATCTCAAAAGGCCTAAATGAAAAGACGACCACACCAACTTTGAAGGTATTCAGTGAAAAACTCAGAAATTATCAGTCGTTTATTCAACAACCAATAATAACCAAGGGAAAAAACACCCTGGGTTGATCAGATTGACAAATAAAGTCTAAGAGACCAAGTCTTTTATAGACACTATCATGCTAGAACATTTTTTACAATTCCCTCATGGGGTATGAACATGTGATATAGTACATCAAGTACTTCCCAAAATCACTTTTGAAGGTCTTCTAAAGTTCGAACAAAAAATATTTGTCCGGTTCACCAGGCTCACTTGATAAAAAACAACTAAGTACAAATTAGGTGGTAACATGTGGTTCCAACCATGGGACATGTGCTTGATCTGGTCATACACCAAGGAGAGGATACGAGAACACTAGAATCTCTGGTTTATACACCTTGTAAAAACATCTCAACTTGACAAGAAAAACTGAGTAGCACAAGCTTTATATAAAATCCAAATGAACCATCAAGCTTATTTATTCAAACAAAATAAATGTAGCTAACTAATGAAAGAAAAGTTTTGTTATAACTAAGTACAAAATATAAATGCAGAAAGTAACTGCTCTCTTTCAAGGAGATCATTTTCCTACTCTAAGCATGATATAAAAAGGGTTAAGTGTAATCAGAAATCCAATGTAACCACCTAAGCATTTTATTAACATAAAAAAATTCCTTGTCTTTGGTTACCAGCCAAAGTAAGGATACTTTATTCAGAAAATGAAAACCTGCTTGATGACCTGGAATGGGAGATATGGATGGGAGATCATAAGAATATAATACTTCACCAAATTGCTTCCCAAAATGGTATGTGCTCATGCATGTTGCTTCTATAGGACTGATATACCAATCAACACGATGAGGCATATTGACTACATCATCATATTGATCATCGAGGATTATCAAATTATAACTCGTTGCACAAGCCCCAAGTAGCTCCAAATCATAAGGAACCTCTATATGTGAAAAATATGGTTGAGACTGATATTCCACTGACTGCATCACATCTGACTTTTCACAACACTACTTCTCAAAGTCTTCATTACCGATACCTTTGTGCAGCTCTGCATGATATGACTCTGAATGACCATGTGAAGGTTCTGAATGCTCCTCTTCCATACTAAGATTTTCCCAATTATCCAGATCCATGCTCCCCTCTATGGATGTATCGTAGATTGGACTTCCACAATTTTTTGAATAGACACTCCCCTTGTTGGACATACCATGGATGGAATTCTTAATAATATTTTCACAAGTTGGATTATTTATGAAATTCCAATAGTCATCACTCCCATCCATGTCATATGTGATGGATTCCCCATTGTTGATATCAAGTTCTCTTTGTCCTCATTATTGATACTGATATATGGCTCAGACTGATCATATGGATAAACTGCATACTCCTTTTCCATATCAAAGTTTCCCAAGGCCACAAGGTCCATGCTCTCTCCTTAGATATGCCATAGATAGGAGAATCAACAAAACCATCAAAATTTTTTGGTTCATTATTTTCCTTTTTATTCATGTCATAGACTGAATTTTCCATGAATGTCCAGTACTCCTCATCAATATCTTTGTCGGAGATAAGGGACTCTTCGTCACTTGTGTCATGATCCAAGTTATACTTATCCTCATTTTCATACTCATCTTCTTCAGAAAAAAAGGTCATAAGGCAGTAAACCTTCCAGACTATCATCATTATATGGAGAACAAGGTCTAGTGTCATCACACACCATACTGATGTTATCATAAGTTTTTTTATAGTCTTCTGTTATGATATCATGAAAAGGATCTTCAATACTATCTTTAATCTAGGAAACTTTTTGAACATACTCAATGGGATTACTTAGGATGTGTTGCTCAGTGGGTTCCTCTAGAGGGATTTCTGGAAAAATATCAGCATTGCAACGCACTTGAGAATACCTCAAATCTTCAATGTTTTCAGCTATGGTGACATGAGGAGAGTATTCAACAATGTGTTCAATCATGGGCTCCTCCTGAAGCTCTTCAATAGGATCATCCTAAGTGTCCTCATATACAATGGAAGTCATGGGATCCTTTATCTCATTTAGGTAGGTGAGGGTCCTTTCTATAACCGTCATCATATCTCCCTCACCATCATGCCACCTCTCAAAAAAAATAGCACACAAATCTCCATGGGAGGTAATGCATTTATCAGGAAGATTACAAAGCCATGTCCAAGACTTATTTTTCAAAGAATGAGCAAATATTCGTATCACATTATCCCTATGAAGTATGTTGAGTTTTGTCACAAATGAAAAAACAAATATGATGTGACAAATAGCTGAATCACCATTTCCATAAAAAGTCGAAGCCTGGGAATATCTTTAATCCTGGAGATATGGTTCATAGTTAGGAAAACCCGGGATGCCCGAGAAATCGATGGAAGGATATGCATTAGAAATTAGAGCACCATAATCTTCATCATCCACAATGGCCTATCAGTAGCATATATCAACCATGTATTTTGTACTGAAGCGGAGCTGCTGAATAATGAGCATTTTAAGGTTTTACTATGTCGTATGAGCTCATCTACACACAACAAGTCTGAACAAATTTACGAGAAAGAAGGGTTTTATCCCTTCAATGGAGTCGCCACGTGAAAAAGAAAAATAAGCATTTATAAATATTTTCACAAAAAATATTTTTTGCTTTTCTTTGAAAAAATAAAAACTAAACAAAAGGTCAGTGAAGTTGCCAGATGAAAATTAAAGATCTACTTTAAGCATTCATCAAGCAAAGAAAAAACAAAAAGGAAGAAAACAAAAGTCGTACTTGGGAATAAAAAGATTTATCCTTGGCAACGGCGCCAAAAAGTGTTGCCGCTTTTCACACACCTGGGTTATGTGGCAGAAATATTCAAGCCACTCGGTGTGTCCTTGGGGGCAAGTCTCGAGTCAAGGCTGTCACCTTGTTATTGACTCCTCCATTCAAGATAACTCCTAACGAAGCCAAGGGGGGTAGGCCCTATTAAATTACTAAGGCTAATTACTTAGTGTGATGGTGTTATATTGATTAAGTTGTTTAGGAGTTTTGAAATTAACCAGTGGAAACAAAAGATAACAAGATGCAAGATTTAAAGTAGATAAGCACAGTAATGCCACTCAATATATATATAATTGAAAGAAATGATCAAATAAATCACCAGTGCCTTAAATGGAGTCAACAGAGAAAATAATGTGCTTGCATGCGCTTGAATGAATGTTTTGCAAATGTCTCTTGGTAGATTTTAAATTAATGTGGAATGTGAATGAATTAAATTAGGTGAAAAGGGGACTCCAGATATACCCGAGGGGTACTTGGAGTATGTCCAAAAGTGAACTTTCACGGCTACCCGCAAGGTGGTTTGTGGGTTGGAACGAAGTGTCGGAGACTATTTTTCATAACGCACCCATTAGGGTGTGATAGAGATCGACGCCTCGAGGTCACTTTCCAGTTGTTCCCACTCCTTTGGGTATTTTGCCACCATTTACAGTTCGTTCGAGGCGTTGTATTTTCCCCAGATGGTTTGTCAATTTGGGAGGTGAATACTAATTAATCTAGTCACTCAAGTGATTTTGATGGATCTTGACTGATCGAACAAACCGTAGCCAAGTACAGAGCATACACACTGGAGCCTTTGTTGTTTTTAGTAAATTTTAAAAGAGGTGTTCTTATTAAAAAGAAAACCCTCCAAGAACCTCTTTCGGTCCAAGTAAACCTCAATCGGGGAATCAAGGAGGGGTTTATTTTATTATGATTACTAAAACAAATGATGATAGAATATGAAGCATAAACATATAAGCATACCACAATTTTCTAATTAGACTACCACAACCCTTTCTTCACCTTTCGGCTCAAAAGGAGGCTCGTGGGGTAAGTATTAAAATTAATTTGAAACCACCAGATATAGAATATGACAATTATTATAAGTCATAGTATACTACCTTGTATATTAGAACTACACTAGATTAAAAAAAGATAAACAAAGAGTAAAAAATGACACGGACGCAAATCCCCCCAGGGGGGATGGTGAACAGGCCCGAAAGAGCCCATTCAAAGAGGTTATTATTTTATTAACATAAATTACAATATCAGAAAACTGAAAATTATCTACTTAGTCCTTATATGGAATGAGACCCAAGGTTTACAAATTGCGAAATTTTGAAATTTTTGGAAGACGGAGACCCCCTGGGGGGTTTTGAATGGTCCAAAAATGCTTTCCGGACAGCACCTCCTCCTCTTTTATGTTATACCTACTAAAAATAAGCAATATTATCACATTTAAATATTCCCAAAAGTACATTTAAAGTACTTTTGGATGAACACACTTTTTACCCAAAAATTCTAAGTTAAAACTAGTTTTTAAAGTAGTGGAAAAAGAACCAAGGAAAGCAATCTTTCCTTGGGATATTGGCCTGCTTTTGGGGTAGAAAATATGACGCACTTGAATTTCTGAATATAAATTTTTATATTCTAAGGAAATAACCATGCATTCAACAAGCTTTAGATCTACTTTCACAGCCTTAAAAAATGTCAATTTTCCCTAAAACTAGATTTAGAATGCTTGTAAAAAATTATTTAGGAATGAGATATAGTTTTATGAGCTTTAAGGAAGCAATATCTATGTAATATGAACTCTGAAATTGATATATATAAACAAATTTAAAGTTGCAAAACAAGTAACTGGATTTATTTTGAATAAATTTGAACGAGGAAGAGGAAAGGAAAAGCGCTTGTTGCCAGAATGGATCTGCAAAAAAGGACTAGTTAGTGGAATGCCAAGGGACAATGATTTCACAACAAAGTTAGATTCCCAATGGAGTCAAGATAGATCCACAGTTCATCCAACCCTTGCTACCTAAAAACTAACAAACAATCCTGCACAAAAACCTTATGAGATATGGATAGAGATATATGAAAACAGAGAGGGATTACATGCAAATAAACTTATTTAAACATGTATAATATGAATTTGTAAACATATATGCTACAATATATTGAAAATCAAGTAAAATTACTTGCCCATCTATACTCCTATTGATTCAGCCGAATCATTAAGCCAGATAGGATTCAGATGCAGAAATTGAGAGGAAGACACCGGTAAAAATAGAGTTGCAAAAAACAATGTTAAATCCACACACATAAAAGCATTACACCGTCTTGGCCTCCAAAGCTTCACTTTATTCCAATAGAAAAAGATATTACACAGTATTGCAACAGTAATAGCTCCTCAATCCAACTCTAGCTAACTCGGAAAGGAGGCAGCCATGCTTTATTTATAGACAAAATTGAAACCCTAGCCCATAGGGGGTGCAAATCCCAAGGGGATAGACCACTGCATCTAAAGGAGATTCCATCAATGACTGATTTGAAGCTGAAATGAGCTTCTACTAAGTCTAAATGTCAATCGGGGGGATGATTGAGCTGACACATTGATCGGCTGAGTGAATCATCAACCACAGAGCTACTAGAAGAGCCCACACGTGTGGAGGAGAGAGAGAGGGCACAATTCCCCATAAAGGAGGTTGAAGTTCAAATATGGATCTGCCTTGATCACCTCCTTCAGTCAAGGATTTGTCAGATCTAGTCAATCTGGTGTCGATGAGATTGATTTCAATAAAATCGGTTGAGTATCCACTGATCTAGGATTTTGGATTTGCTCCATTATTCATCAATTTATTAATTAAAATAATCAATAATTGATTTTTTGGGGCTTTTTGACCTGAGTGATGGAGAATCACTCAAAACTAAGAAAAAGTGGGTTTATGGGTTTACATGGTGCTCTTAGATTGAAAATGAGCATCCCCATGACTAAAACTGATTATTTGGCCCACTTTTATGACAAAACCAATTTTTCCAATTAGACTATTAAAAAATAGCCTAAGTTTTTGTGGAAAAATTAAAATTTAAAAAACTTAAAAAAAATTAAAAAATTAAAAACCTAGGGGGACTTAGACATGTTCATATGAATCAACCATGATGCCTATCATGTTTATACATTGACACATAGACTCTAATAACCTTAATAGGCCTAAATGCCAAGCCAACCACCCCAACTTTGGAGGTATTGAGTGAAAAACTCAGAAATTATTAGTCGTTTATTCAACAACCAATAATAACCAAGGGAAAAAACACCTTGGGCTGATTGGATTGACAAATAAAGTCTAAGAGACCGAGTATTTTACAGACACTATCATGCTAGAACATTTATTACAATTCCCTCATGGGGTATGAAGATGTGATATAGTACAACAAGCGCTTTCCAGAAGCTCTTCTGAAGGTCTTCTGAAGGCCGAACAAAAAATATTTGTCCGGTTCACCAGGCTCACTTGATAAAAAACCACTAAGTACAACTTAGGTGGTAACAATGATCACTTATTAAATTTTCATAAATGCATGCTTGAACATGATTTTATTCATGAGGATGTCTTAATCAAGATGTTCATATTTTCTTTAGACGAACATGCTCGTGAATGGTGTCAATCCCTTCCTGCTACTAGTAGCCATTCTTTGAAGGATTTTCACATGGCTTTTAATTTAGATTACGAGAAGATTTACTCGGTTGAGATCCTTTTTGAAGAATGTTGTGAAAAGTTCAAATCTTATATTCATTAGAAAATAGATTGTTCCTCGTATGATGAGCTTTGTGAAGATCTTGATGAAAAAGAAATTAAGAAAGGAAGTGAGTGTTTTAATAAAAATATGGATGAAACTCCTTCTCTTTCTAATTCCCGAGAAGGAGGTTTTCAAGATATGGTTGATTATAGTATTGATGATTGCATAGCTGTAGATGCATTATATCTTATCTCGGATGCACCTAATTTTTCTTAGATTTAAAATATTAAATAGTTGTAGAAGAAGGTTTTTCTTCTGTTCTTCAAAAGGTTCCCCATGATGTATTTTCAACTGAGATTGAAGAGAAATATCAAGAGGTTGCTTGTTTTCAGAAAGATCAAGAGGTTGCTTGTTTTTCTTTGCAAGATAAAAGAATTTTTGTTTCACCTATCTATGATGAGTTTTAGATGGAGAAGAGCAAATCCCTACATCACCTTTTGTTGATTTGAGGAGCAGGCAGCCAACGGATGTATGCCAACTCTGAATCATATTTTGATGAGGAACAACATTGTGCATAAATCAGCCTTCCTGAATCCGTAGAAGACATTGAGCAGCCATCTCTGAAAATCAGCACGCTTGCATTCATCATGCTTCAACCTAAATCTGCAGACAATATCAAACAACCTATGATTAGTAAAGAAATCAGTCTGCAACCATGTTCATATTTGCGGGTAGCTAAGAGTGGCAGCCATTATGAGGAAGAGGATATTCAAAGATATTTTGATCTTCAGCTGAAACAACAACAAGAGGTATTTATTTATAGCTTCATTGATCCATTTGTTGATTATATGGAGTCTTTGAGCAGTTCAAATGTCAGATTGTTTTTGTCAAATGAAGGTTGTATTTTATGTTCTTTTGAAATGCATTTTTGTATTCCATGGGCTCCTTTATTCATCATCTCTAGATCAGAAGTTTAACCAGTTAGTCAAATATTTGTATGGCTTCATTGGAAGCATGTTTTTACCTAATCAAAAAGAAGCAGATGATTAGAATGGGAGTTGTAAATAAATAAGATTGATGTTTCAAGCATTTCCTTAAGTTTGCAGAGTAATTTAAAGTGTGGCATTCAGCTAGCAGTGTGTTTTCAAGTTTTTCAATAAATTGTAGAGGTTTGGGATGAAAGACTCCATCCCAATGGAGCACTGGTACATGACAGGGTAAATAGAGCATTGTTATAGCTTGCATAGATGGACGAGATAAATGCATTGGTCTTCATGTTCTTGAAGCCTCATAGGGAGGACTCCATCCCTAGCTGAAGCTAGATGTTAGTAGCAGATCTACCCCCATCAAAATTTCTAGACATTTTTGCTGCCGAAATATTCATGAGTATTTTGACCAAATGAATTCCCTCGGAGTTTTCACCTTTTTCACTATCCTAAGTCAAAATTTCCAAATTTATTTTAAAATTGTGTAATATTTTTACCAAATTCCTTCTTGTTGCATCATTTTGATCAAATCTCTATCCTATGGCTTTATAAATTTTTAATAATTATCATTATTTTATGAAGAGATATTCTATCTTTTTATGAAATAACAATTTTTATTTAAAAAATGTAAAACCATTATTTCTTTACCCATCTCATGCATAAACCCTTTACTCATATGCACTAGCTTTAATTCTAAACTTCACTTTATCCAAAGTCAAAATTCAAAACTAAAAAGGGAAAATTATTATTATAAATACACACTTGTCTTTCATGATTATGTGCATTTTCAAAGGGGATAAAGTATTGTGTTATTCTCTCATGTAAGTTGCTATAGTCTCCAATTCCCATTTTCATGTCAAATACCATCTAGGTGTTGAAAGCTTTCAACCAAGAGCCCACAAATTGTTGCACACTGTGCATACTTCTCATTTTTTGACAATCTACAATATAAAGTATTTCTATTACAGGTGGAAATATATACAACACCTGTAAAATGTCACTTAAAGCTTTGAGCTGGATGGAATCAAAGATTTAATATAAGAAGTCAGGATCTTGAACGAATTTGTGCTAGATTTGAAAGGATCGAAAACTTAGCTATTTCAGGTGGAAAACACAGAAGGCAACATATTCGATATTAGAAGGATTTGGATTAATTTTAACTCCTCTAAATCAACAAGCTCATCTCCAGATGTCTAGATAGTGGATTACTCGTAAAATCAGTTAACAATTCTTGAGTTTGATCATTTTAAAAGCAATAAATTGGCAATCAAAGAGTTTGTTCTAGATTTAGGGGCAGAGAATTAGAAATCATATCTAAAAGAAATTGGTCAGGTGACAGAGCATCTTGAGACAGAGTGTTGGGCAATTAAAGGACTCCAAGCTAAAAAATAGAATCTAAGGATTTGTGTAATAGATTCATTGACTTAGAATCTGGTAATTCATTGTAGCTGATTTGCTATCATTGGATATGAACCGAGTTCCTTTTAAAGTGGATCTAAAAATTGTGTTAAAGGGATTCACATATCTATAAAGGGATGAATGTAATTAGAGAGAAAGAGGAGGTTCCAGCCGAGGTGCTGTGAGTGATTGTGAAGGTCGAGTTTACCAATCTGAAACTTATTTTAAAGCTCTGTGGGTATATTTTGGGATGGATGGAGGATGATAAATATTAAATGATCCACTCTGGTTTTCTATCATACAAATACTATTCAATGTTTTTGATACTTCTGTCATGATTCTTATGAAAGTTAGTGTTTCTGATGGTAGTTTCTCATTACAGATATATGTGTTTTTATTCCCTTTTACACAGAATGTTTTTCTGTTATTAAGGCATTCAATATTCAGATATGTGATCCAATGTTTGTGATTATATACCTAGTTCATGGCTAGCTCATACGGTTTGTATTTATGTGCTTCTACATCATATTTATTTACCGTCCTTTTCTATATACCTATCAGTACCTTTGATCATTCATCCACACTTTTCATTTTCCTCTTCTGTTATTTAAAATCCAAATTCATTCAATTCGAGGTGCCTAAACTTTGTGCTAAGCAGTCGGAACAAACTTTAGGACAAATAGGGGGAATGATGAATAATCATAAACAAGTGAGCAGGAATAAGCAAGGCTGCATCAAATGCAAAGCTTTGATCCTTCCAAACTCAAAGTTGTAGCCAGAGATAGATCCATGACTATTAAGTTAGTATCATACATAAGATTCTACTAGCATGTCTGAATGTTCCAATAACCTATGAGCCTTCGATCCAAGTTCAAGATTTTGTGGTCAATTTAAAACCACTCATTTAGTAGAAGAAAAAAAGCTTCTTATATCCTTTCAAAATGTTCCAGGAACCTATGATCCTTCAAGCCATGTTCTATAGTTTGTGGTTAGCCTTAAACCACCCTCGTGGTTCATTTTTTAGTTGTTGAGTTTGAGAGTTTGTGTTCATCTCAAACCACCCATGTAGTAGAAGACTCCAACTTCTGCTATCCCCCTTTGGTTGGTGGTTAGCCAAAAACACCGCTTCAAAGAGCAGTTGTACTTAGCAGGAGAAGTAAAATTCTACTAACTTGCTTTGCATAGTTGTTTGGTCAAGCCTTTTTCATCTCTCCTTTCTTGGACTTATATACACCCCTTTGCATTAAGGGGCAGTTTATTGGAATCTAATACGTTATGGTTAGTGAAAGGTCATTGGGAATTCCAATAGACCTATTGGAAGATGAAACCAAAAGGAATAATCATGTATATATTGAACATTGATTAATGAGAATAAATGTGCTTTCATGCTATTTTGCTTGTCTTCTTGTGCATTAGTGTATTTGGTCGTGTGTATCTTCATCCATTCCACCATTTTTAGGGAATCTAACATGAGTTGATGTGAAGTTTTTTGTAAAAAAAGATGATCCTGTAAGGGGATCTTTGTCTCGAGGGGTGAAAATATGGGTGTATGGGTCACTGAGATTTTTCGAAGGGGTTTATGGTAAAGGGTAAATATAATCAAATTGCAAAGATGAGGTAGTGCTTTTTGGCCAATCAATATTTGAGGGAAGCTTAGTATATTTGATAACAATTGGGGGAGAATTTTGGAAGTATGGGTATCTTCTTATGGCCTAAATATTTGATCCTGTTTCTCCTTCCAGACTTGGTTAGGTTATACTAAGGGGGAAATGATTTTTACCTTATCTTTGGATTGAGTTATTATGGTTCTAAGACCCACGGGGTCTTCAGTTAGTGAAACTATGTCATAATGCCTTCATTCATGAGATATTAAAGAATACCCCTAATTTCACTAGATATTGATAATTACTTACAAAAATCCTTTTGTTTATCCCCCCTCCCAATACATATTTCTAATTAAAAAACACGTATTTTTACAATATATTCCTTACTTTTACTAGAAACCCCTTTTTATACCCCCAATACCTATAAACCCCCCATACTATATTCCCTGCCCACCAATACCTGCAATATATTGACCTTATTTTTCACAATTAAAACCCCCCCTTTATGAATGAACGTGATAAGATGTTGCTCAACAAGGTGAATCCTCTGTGCTAAGACCTAGATTTTCAACAAAAATAAATGGTTATGTAGTGGAGTATTTATGGGGGATGGAGCCTCCAATAAGAGGCTGTTTCTTAGGTTTCCTCTTGTGCATACGTATTTCTAATGATGAGTTCTAATAATCTAAACAATACTTTAGCGGTATGATTTCCAACAACACATGAAGCACTCAACAAACTAAATTTAAGGTAATGACTGCTCTCTTATAACACTTTTCTTCTTTGACCAAGAAATGGTGTTGGTTGTGATTATTTAATATTAGCAACTCATCCCTGAAAATGGTGTAATGAACCAATCAGATCTGATTGGTCATTAACTCCGTCTACTAAGAGAATTTGAAACAAAGAGTGTGAACAAGGGGGTTTGTACTGACCAATTAAGTAGGGATCAAGAAGGTAGGTCCAAAACAAAGGAAGGGGAAAGGGTTGTGATATATTAGGTTCCTATGCAAAATTTACTAGGACCATTTATGTTTCAAGCATCATCCAGGCTAAAGTCTACTCTAAGGCTCCTAGGAACCCAAACATATGCAAACTAAAACCTTTGCTTATCACTTCTTGAAAACCAAAAGTTAGTGAAAATGAGTTAGAAACACTTGTATATATATTAGACACTATAATATATCAGTAATAATAGGTATTTTCAGGTCTATAAAATGTTTGTAAGGCTGAATGGTTCGCAAAAGCAAAACTAGTCTTTTGGACTGCACAAAAGGGTCCACTTCTGGATTACCAAAATCCTGAAGGAGGTCAAGAATCCTTAGTTTCTAACATGGAACATATTTATAGGCATGTTAATAAAATCTCATAATATAAAGGAATGAAATTTATTGATTTTAGGCTAACTAATGCAAACAAACTGAAAACAAGTCAAATTTTCATTGAAATCCAGACAAGGTGACACAAAATCATATGAAGCTTAAAAAAATAGTTCATATTGCCACAATAATTTAAGAGATGAATAAATACATCAAATTTAACTGATTACTATTATAGAAAGATCAATTATTACATCCTCTGGAAGGAATCATCATTACAATAAGAAAGAAGCCGAGAATCCTTAGGAAATGGAAGGACAAACTTCCCAAACTCTGCAACAAGACTGGTACTTCTCTGGATATGATATTAGAGCATGAAATTATCCACCATTAATGGATTAAATCCATCAATCCTCACTTATTACTGGAAAAGTAGCTGGGGCACACCTACCTTTTGTGACTAGGGGCACATCTCCCTAACTATGAGAAGCTAGAGCTCTCAATTCGAAAGAATGTCTGCCAAAAGATGGAAATGTGGTGTTCCATCCATATTTTATAAGATATTTATCTTCTTGGGAAATGTTCATTGGTATAGTGCACCCTCATGAACTATATTAGAAATTCCTGATTTTCTCTGCAATACTACTTTTCCTGCCACCTTCCTACTTTTCTATGTTTTTCTTTGCTTTTCCCGTGTTTTTTGCTTTCTTGCCTTCTTTTGTTTTTTTCTTGATTTCTTATTGTTTTTTGTTTTCTCCTTATCTCTTATTTGGAAACATTACATGAATTAATCCTATCCTCCATGTTCCCTCTTAGGCTCTCCTTAAGCATTATCCACTCAAAATATAAAAATTAATAATTAAATATGCACTTACACTATCCACTATATTCATTCCAAATATGTATGATTCCATTTGATACTAATTATTTATTTATTCACCAATGGAACTAATGGGTTATGAGAATGATCAAGGATCACTAGGGATGGTACATGGAACTCCACGGTGATATCAAAATGGGGACATGACAATTCTCCCCTACTGAAATTGCTTGTCCTCAAGCAACTTCAATCCATGGTGTTGCAAAATTTATTCTTCTTCCCACGTTGCATCCTCATTAGGAAACCATTTTCAATGAACAAGATAATTTTGGATGATTCTATTTCTCCACACGTGTAGAATCCTTTTAGGAACTTGAACCATGTGTCCCCCATTAGTTGAAACACTATCCTTTTATATAGTTACTTGTTACATAGTTGTTTCCATGAAATAAGAGACATAAAGTGTAATGTATTCCTTGCCTCCATTGAGAAGCCCCAATTCACAAGTAACCTTTCCAGTGCTCTTATTAATTTTGCATGGACCATAGAGAATTGTCCTTAACTTTGCATCCATTTTCTCATAAAAAAGGGATTGCTTGTATGGATACAACATGTGATGTGTCAAATCAACCAACTAGAAGCTTGGATCCCTCTTTCTCTTGTCTTCATGCACATGCTGCTGATTTTGGAATGTTTGAAGAATGATTTGGAGTGCCTCTTGTATTCCTTGATGCACTTGGATCCAAACATTTACTACTTTTCATTTCCATCCTCATAATTCTTATCCATATAGATGTGAGTTTCATACCAATACCAAGGTTAGAATGAAGACATTTCATTGGACACATGGGAAGAAATTTAGGAGAAAAAATTTCCCAACTCAATGAATTTCTTTGGCCAATCAAGAATGGCTCCAAACTTCTCCATGTGTGTCTCGGAACCATATTTCTCATTTGCATGGCCAATATGAAATATTATCATCATTTCAAATTTGTATTTGGACAACTTTGCATGTAAATGTTTCACTATCAAAATGGTTAGCATAGTTCCCAAATGGTGCATGCATTCTTTCCAAATCTTGCTACAAGTTAAAATATGATAAAAAATAATTAGCACATACTTACCAAGTTGTTTACCCAACACCTTGTTTATGCAATATTCGGATGGAGGGAAATCCATATATGCATCATACATGCCAATCCTGATGCATGAGGATTCCAAGTAGTTGTATTGGCCAAAATGAATTATCTCTTGTAAAAGATCTTCCTTCCTTCAATATTGAACATGACCAAAGTAGAGATCATCCTTGAGAAGGAACTTGTATTTATACCATTCATCCCTTTAATTTTCCCAAGGCATTGTGGAGGAAAAAGGAATCACATGAATATTTATGAATTCAAGTTCAAGAAACTCTTTAATTTACCCTTCACTTTCACCTTCATATTTCTTGATATGTTTGAGCGGTTGAAAGATCTTTGGTTGTGCCTTAGTTTTCCTTCCAAGAGAGTTCCCAACTAGGATCACATCATGGGAATCCTCCGTATGTTCCTTCATGCAAGATTATTTTGGCACCCAATGTATAACTTCTTTCATGATATCAAATTGTACAATTTGGATCAACCCCTTTTGAGGCTCATATGCAACATTGCCATTGGAAAACTCTACTACTAAATATATTCCCAAACAATTGAATCTTTTAAATAATTAAGAACATTATTTACTACATTCTTGCATACATGATCAACATTATATATTTGAACTTTACTTACCAAACGTGGTTTCCAATCATTGGGATATTTTTGTATTATGAAAGGCATCCAACTATTATGATCAATCTTGACCACACATCTGCTCCACAATGATTATTCTCTAGACTTAACCATTACATGCTTGATGGTGATGATGGCTATTTCAGAAATGGTAAGATGTCTTCCATGTGGCTGCATTATTCTACTTTATAAAGAAATTGGATGCTTGGAGGATGATATCATGTTGGGTGTGGCACCCATCTTCAACTTGACCTTGTGTTTTACTCCTTTATCAGGTGGTCTTCCCAATGGAAGGTATTCAAGAACCTTTTCATGCTTTTGTATTGATTTATAAATGTCTTCAAGATGATGTAAATAGTTCATACTTGTGCTTTTAATAGCCCCCAAAATACCTCCATTCTTCACATAAAATTTCATTCCATGATACAACACTTCATCTGCTATGTATTCCTTTCCCCAAGGTATGAATGGGTGGGTAGGAAGGGAACCATATTGCAGCCATATATGCCTTGTCTTATTCTCACATAACATAACAATATCAAATTCTGCAATATAGTCATCACATATGAAAAAGAAACTCATACTATTGTGAGTGAGTCTGGAACACCCTTGGATCTCCATATCGAGTATGTATCTACCCACCCAATCCATGAATGAATATGTTTATTTTCTTACTGATCCAAGTGGTATGTAATAAATCACCTTAATTAAAGATAAGTCTTCTTCACATGAATAAAACTCATACTATTCACATGAATAAAACTCATAATCTCACTAGAGAAAAACAAGTGCCTGATAATCACCCTACAAGTCAATGATTCCTTCAAACATAAGTAAATATGAAAACTTCTCATGTTTACCTTGCACAAGATGCTGCTCCAAAATGTCATGTGCACAATTATCCACATTCATCTGATCACATGTGTGCTCATGAAACTCTTGAGAGTCATGCAAACTCTCTTCTAACAATTCATCCTTCTCAAAAATTTTGATCTCAACACTAGAAGGATCTACCATGCTAATCTTGTCACCAGAAGTGGCTTCCATATTAGGATGGAACAAAGGAATTTTATGAATGAAAAAATATGGTTGAAATACCTTTGTGGCACCTCCATCTCTTCATGAAGAGGAGTGTTGATGAAATGATCCTCCACCAAAATTACAAGTTCACTCTCAACTAGTGTATGGTTGTCTTTTGCTTCACTGGGAAGCTCAAAGGGTGACTAAAAAAATGATTTAAGTTATTCTTTTGGATCTGATAAAAAATATCTCTCATCACCATCAATAGATTCAATCTCATTTATAGTGATATTGAAATCACCAACAGAGAATCTGGAAGGTCCAAAAGTGGAATCTCTTTCCAAACTGTTCACAAATTCAACGCTTTTTGCTTGGTCTTTAGGTGCTTTGGATTCTTTGTCATCCTCCTCCAAGTGGTATGTGGATTATTAATAATTATATATTCCATATATATGTTGATTTCTGCACTCTTCATTATCCTCTAAAGGCTGATCCTCAACTGTGGATTCATCATCACTTGTACCACCTTCTTTACAAAAAAATTTAGTCTTTATTTGGAGACAAACTAGAGAAGAATATATCAAGACTTCTCATTAATTATGGTGATATTAATATATATGTAATCTGCTGCACACTCCTCTCAATATTCTGTAGTGACTCATCCAATTGATTCACTTTTCCTTCCTCTATCAAAGCAGGAACAATTCTATACATTGGTGTCCCGAGCCTATTGTCTTTTTGGGGTATACCGACATAAGAATATTGATTGTCCTGAAGTGGAACATGAAAAAATACACTTGAGGTTTCATCCCTTTCATCATCATATATGATTTCATGCTCAAATGAATATTATTCCTCTTGTTCCCATACATAATCTTCAATAACAACTACTAGTCTCATTTTGCAATGATTTCTTCTATTTATGCCTGAAAATTTGAATTTCTTTAGGACTTATTAATGAATACCATGAGCATGATCAGAGTACCATGCTATGATACCATTGTAATGATCCAATCAGATATGTTTGTTCATTAAATCACTCTACTCACAGAATTTGACACAAACAATGTAAACAATGGGGTTTGTACTAAGCAATTAAGCATGGATCAAGAAGGTAGGTCCAAAACCAAGGAAGAGGAAAGGGTTTTCATACCTTAGGTTACTATTTAAAATGTATTGAGACCATCTATGTTTCAAGAATTGTCCAGGATGAAGTGTACTCCAAGGCTCTTGGGCACCCCAAAATATGCAAACTAAAACCTTTGCGTGTCACTTCCTGAAAACTAATGGTCAGGGAAAATTACTTAGGAACACTTGAAGATATATTAGACAATGTAAACCAAAACTAGTCTTTTGGATTGCATAAACGAGTCACTTTTAGGCTTCCCAAACACCTGAAGGAGGTAACAAATCCTCGATTTCAGAAATGGAACATATTTACCAGCATGTTAATAAACTATCAAAAAATAAAGGAAGGATATTTGTTTAGTTTAGGATAACTAATGCAACAAACTGAAAACTAGTCAAATTTGCATTGAAATCTAGACAACATAACATAAACTCATATGAAACTTAACCAAACTGATTCAAATTACCACAATAATTGCAAAGATGCATAAATACATAAAATATAACTAGATACTGAAATTAGTCTCAAAAATATCAATGATTACATCCTCTGGCAGAAATCATCATTACAATAAGAAAGAAGCTGAGAATCCTTGGGAAATGGAAGGACAAACTTCCCAAACTCTACAACAAGACTGATACTTCTCTGGATCTGATATTAGAGCCTGCAATTATCCACCATTAATGGATGAAATCCTTAAATCCTCGCTTATGACAGAAAAAGAAACGGGGGCACACCTCCCGACCGTGACTAGGGACATATCTCCCTAAATCTGAGAAGCTAGAGCTCTCAATTTGAAAGAATGATTGTCAAAAGATGGAAATATGGTGTTCCCTCCCTCTTGTATATGATATTTAAATTCTTGATCAGATTCCTTGGATAGTTTCCCTCATGAACTAGATTATAAATTCCTACTTTTCTTTGCCTTATTGCTTTTCCTGCCATCTTCCTTCTTTTCTTTGCTTTTCCTGTCTTTCCCGCTTTCTTGTATTTTTATGATTTTGTATTTCTTTCTTATAGAGTTTTTCTTTCTCCTTATTTCTTATTTGGAAACATTACATGAATTCATCTAATACTCCATGCACCCTCTTTGGCCCTCTTTAAGCATTATCCACTCAAAATAGAAAAAATAATAATTAAATACGCACTTACACTATCCACTATATTCAGTCCAAAAATTTATAATTCCATTTGATCCTAATTAATTATTTATTCACCCATGTAACTAATGGGTTAGGATAATGCACTACAACAATTTTGAATTTATGGAGGGGTTGTGTTCCACCTACAAAAGCCACTTTTCGGGGCGGCTTTGGATTTGGAAGGGGTCTTCAAAAAACCACCCTAATAGAAAAGACACTAAAAGTTTGGAATTTTAGGGGAAGTTCTGGAAGAGATGAAAACTGCCCCTAAAAATGACTTTTGGGGGCGGTTCTAAACCCCCCCACCCAAAATAGCATTTTAGGAGCGGTTCTAAAACCCCCTTGTAGACATCTATGGGGGTGGTTCCAAACCCCCCTAAGAGTCCTTATTACAAGCATTTGGGGGAGGTTACGAAATCCCCTCATAGGTACCTATGGGGGCAGTTTTAAACCCACCCATAAGTTCCTACAATGGCGGTTCTAAACCCCCCTGAAAATCCATCTTACAAATCTTTGGGGGCTATCTTTACAAAAATTCCCCCAATAGAACTGACACTAAAAGTTTGGAATTTTAAGGGTGGTTCTAGAAGATATCAAAACCAATGTTAAAAGGGAATTTTGGAGGCATTTCTAGCCCCCCCTACCCCCCCACAAAAAAAATACTTTTAAAGGTGATTCTAACCCCACCTCGTAGACACCTATGGGGGAGGTTGAGAACCCCCCCTAAAAGTCCTTATTCCAAACCTTTGGGGTGGTTACAAAACCCCCTAAAAGTATTTATTATAAACCTTTCGGGGTGGTTACAAACCCCCCTCATAGGTACCTATGGGGGTGGTTCAAAAACTCCTTTGCAGACACCTACAGGGGTAGTTCGAATCCACCCCTAAAAATCCATATTACAAACGTTTGGGGGTGGTTATGAACCCCCCTCATATAAACCTACAGGGGGGTTTGAACCCCCCTCGTAGTGACATATGAAAGCGATTTAGAATCCCCCTCATAGAAACATACAAATATGGTTTGAAACCCCCTGTATAGCCATAATAAATCATAATAAAATATATTTAATTAAAAATAATAATATTACAATATCATTAGGGCACAAAGGATTCGAACCACCGAACTCCTACTTGTAATGCAGGTGCTCTTCCATTGAGCTAGAAAAATTTAAAAATTGGGGAATGGAGCAATATTAACACATATATTACATCATTTGTAATTCTAAGAAAATGCAATAAGATTTATATACAGTCATGCTTAAAATCCAATTGATAAAATCTATGAAAAGACAATAAGAAAAGTCACGCTTGAGAAGAAGAATTGGTGACTTGAATTTAGTGAATAACTACTCAATGGTCTCCAAACTCCTTGGAATCAGTGTGATCAACTCATTCTCCAATTGATGTGTTTGAATTATTGAACCATTAATCTATAGGCAATGAATGCAATTGAAATGTATAATTGTGTAGTGAAATGGAATGAACGATGTACATTGAACAAAAAAAAATTCAGATAAAACTCGTAAGAATTGATCAGTAAATTACAACATTAATCTTCATTAATCCCAACAGTATACAATAGTATTACAATAAGGAGAATTCGAATCACATGGATAAGATTCGAATCTACCAACTCAATCCTGACTGACTGGCTAACTAGAAGTGTCTAACTCACTATCAGAGCTCACTAGTCTAACTCCATATGTCTAATTCAGTCTATCAATCAGTCACAACCAGTTAAACTGATGAGATAGGTGAGAAATGGAGCCTACTCCCATGCAGCCATGCAAGACTGGATCTAAATGAACTGAAGGACATCTAACTGAATGTAACTGGAGCTTAACTTAACATAAATACCTACCAATGATTCGTCGGACCTCAACTTGAGTGCATTAAAAGTTTGTAAAGATTGTGTTTATCAGTTTGTTTAATTCATGGAACAACATTGACAGAAATTAAATGCTTAAACAGAAATGAAAAGTAAAACTGATAACCAGATGTGGGAAAAAAACAAACACAGAATCAGAAAGTCACAAACAGAAGTTGATAACGGAGTTCACCCCCTCCACTGGGTTATGTCTCTGGGTCCCTCTCTAATGGGTACCGATCCAATTAATCTCTTTAAGATGGTACAAAATGGTTCTGGAATCAACTTCAGCAAATGTAAACAGAATGCTGTACAAAGTCTTTAAGACCTCTCTTCTGGAAATTACAATTGGCCTTCGAAAGGCAAAGAAAGCTAAATTATAATAGAGAATGTCGACTTCAAAAAGAAATAGCATCTGGGCACTTCATAGCAACTCCCCAAGTTTCTCATAACAGAAAAACGAAGCTCTGTGCTCTAACACAATCTGAATCTCTTCCTCCGTCCTCCCCTAATGTGGCCAGAAATCCTCTATTTAATGTTCAGTGCGAGGATACATAACAGGTTTTGATTCGTCTTTATTGTTAGGGTACACAGGGTACTCCCAAAGGACCGAACACCAAGAACAACCGCTTCACACAAACAGATCACAGATCAATACACCAATGTTTGTCACGTGGTTAAAACCCTCGAGAGGGAAACATTCCACGACCCCAACCGAATAGCTACTTAGAGCAATTTATTATGCAAAAGAAAGAAAGTTACATGAGATTCTCATAATCGATCAACTAGCCAAGGACCCTCTATGCTCTTTAAATAGAGATCATAGACCAATCGGGTGTTAAGTCACGGATCAATCGTAGGTATGATCTAAGAAAAGTTGAACCGTCGGATCACTCTATGTCTAGAACATATCGTGACCATCGAATTAGAATATTTACAAATGCATACTAATGCATACTAAAGAAACACACTTTTACCTAACGGATATATTACACAAGTTGATCTTAACTAATTCCTAAGTGTCTAAATATCCTAACAACCCCCCTTAAGAACAACTTGGGATAGGATTGAAGGATTTACAAAAGTGACACTATTAGGAGAAGGAAGGAGGCATTAGAGACTATCCCCCCTTAAGGACACATTCTTGAACTCCTAACATAGACCGAAGTTTAGAAAACTTCGCTTCTGTAAGAGACTTGGTGAAGATGTCTGCAACTTGATCATCTGTAGGACAATAGAGCACTTCAATAACACGACCATGAACAAGATTTCTGATGAAGTGCATGTGTATCTCAATGTGTTTGTTGCGCTGATGTAGAACTAGATCTTTGGAAAGCTTGATGGCACTTTGATTGTCACACCAAAGTGGAGTAGGCTGCTGCTGGTCGAATCCAAACTCTGAAAGGATCTGTTGAAGCCATAAAGCTTCCTGACTGGCATTAACTGCGGCTTGATATTCTGCTTCTGCTGAAGAAAGAGCAAGAGCTTGTTGTTTCTTACAAGCCCAAGTGATAGGTCCAGATCCCAGACTGAAAACATAACCTGTAGTAGACTTCCGTTCATCAGGATCACCGGCCCAATCTGAATAAGTGAAACCAACCAACAAAGGTTTCCACCCTGTACTGTAATGAATCCCAAACTGAATTGTACTTTGAATATATTGAAGTATTCTTTTTGCTGGTTTCCAGTGACTTTCATGAGGAGTTTGCATGTAACGGGAAACACGACCAACGGCAAAGGAAATGTCAGGACGGGAATGAGTCAAGTATAAAAGACTACCAACAAGCTGACGATACAAGGTGACATCTACTTCAGGGGAAGTACAAGTGGTAGAAAGTTTGACTCCAGACTGGAAGGGAAAAGGGGCTGGTTTACAATCTTCCATGTGGAAGAAACAAAGAAGGTCACAAGCATACTTAGACTGGGAAAGAAAGATTCCTTCTTTGGTTTGCAAGACTTGGAGACCAAGAAAATAATGCAAATGTCCTAAGTCTGACATTTCAAAATTTTGCTTAAGACTAGATTTCACATGGGTTATAAGGTTAGGGTCACTACCAGTAAGGATAGGATCATCAACATAAAGAACAAGTATGATGAGATGGTTTCCTACTTTCTTGGTATAGACATTGGGGTCAGAATGGCATCTAGAAGAACCAGTGTCAAGGAGAAAGCTATCCATTTTGGCATACCAAGCTCTAGGAGCTTGCTTAAGGCCATATAAGGATTTCTTAAGGAGACAAACAAGGCTAGAGTTATTCTGAACATATCCAGGAGGTTGTTCCATGTAAATTTCCTCATGTAAATCACCATGTAAGAAGGCTAACTTGACATCCATTTGATGGACTTCCCAGTTATGTAAGGCTGCAAGGGAAAGAATAAGGCGGATGGAGTTCATTTTTTCTACAAGGGCAAAGGTTTCATTGTAGTCAATCCCTTCAACTTGGGAAAAACCTTTGGCAACTAACCTTGCCTTAAGTCTTTCAACACTACCATCTGATGCATACTTAGTTCTGTAGACCCATTTACATCTGACAATTTTTCTTCCTTTTGGAAGAGGAACAAGATCCCAAGTATCGTTAGCCATTAAGGAACGATATTCTTCATCCATAACTGCATCCCAATATGGATTTCCTGAAGCTTCTGCAAAAGTTTCTGGATCATGATTCTTGAAAACTTGAGCCAAAAGGGAAGAGGCTCGCTGAAACTGAGAACATGTTCAACGTGGATCACTAGGATCACCGGCAAGATCACCAGCTGCTTCACATGTTGAACGGACCCATCGAGGAAGTATTGGTGCTGGTGCAATTGGAGGAACATGAGTAGGCGGAGGTG